>CM035165.1:64603481-64830561 GCA_020205615.1 Panax quinquefolius | reverse complement strand
AAAAACCAAAAATTCCAGTACTAAAAAACCAAGATCACGGCATCTGCGATTTCAACCGCCTTCGAGGTAAAAAATCGAAAATCAATTTTTTTGAGCACCCATAGTTTCAAATTTTTGAACCCAAATTAGGGTTTCAAAAATGGTTTTAGGGTTTCTTATAAATCGTAAGAATTTCTAATTGAGCGTTGACGTTTTAATATAATATTAGGGTTTGCCTTTGATATATATTATCCGGTCAACCTCGATCCTTAACCACATAATGTACACATATAATACCACATACACGAACATATTCACTTATATACTTAATCTGAATAATTCACGCCATCTTAAAGTGCGTGCGTACGCATACATTATGATGTCCGCTCGAACTTTCAAAATTACAATCCAGTATCCGAATTGAGGTATGTAAGACCTATTTTGATTTGCCATTGCCAAGAGTTACTGTGATGAAAAGGGATTAGAGGTTGTCTGAAATCGGGAAGATGGGACCATGCCATCCAGGTCTTCAAGCGCCAAATTCTATCCATTGCCCTACGCAATAGTCACTCGGGATTGGACTTCCTTGGTTCTTGTGGGACATTGTTGTGTAGAAATGTATGTATAAAATGTTGAGACGGTACGATGTGGCATCACGGTGGCAAGATGACGACTTTTCCCCTCATCGGGGTTATCTCCGATTTGGGCTGATAAAGCAGACGTTGCTCAGGGTTATCTTTGAGATTGGACTGTTACAAGTATTGAAGGTCCTCAGTGTCATCTCTGAGGTGTGCGTGTCTTCCCAGTGTTATCTCTGGGTCTTGTACTGAGTGCCACGGTGTGAGTGCCGAGGTTGAAGTTGATTACATGCATTTGAAATAAGCATTTAAGGTTATCTCGAGCTGCAATCTTGCACTCCTTTGGGTTATCTCCAGGATGATAATCGCTACTACTCCCGATGTTGGGGCGAGGCCGAATATCTGGGGTTATCTCCGAGATGAATCGACCTTCTCCAAAGGAATTTTAAGTATCTGAACTACATACCTCTGGGCTATCTCCGAGGTTGGAAACTGACTCTCTCGGTGTGTGTGCAGGGTTGGGCGAACTTCCCAGTAGTATCTCGGATGGATATGACTTGCCTTCCGGGTTATCTCTAAAAACGAATATGCCCTCCTACAATGTCGGTGGCAATGTGCGAAAAAATTTGAGTGTCTACAGATTCAATTAGAGTCATTGATGCTTCATTGTCAAGAGAGATTTGAAAATGTTGAAAGATCTTTGTTAGAAATCAACTATAAGGAAGACACTTTTTGGAATGTTTGATGCAATTGAGCATATGTTTCAGCATCATGAGAGAAAAGTTAAAAATTTTTCCTTTTAAAAGCAAAGTAACTAACATCAAATCCTGATAAGTAAAGTCAGCACCACCACCAATACTAGGTAATAGGTTATACCTCAGTAACTTGTGTAGGACCATAGCAATGGGGGAAACGTCAACAGTGTTTTGAAGGGTGACAATGGTCAGGGTGGGGTCATTCATCACAGTTTGAAGTTGTTCAAGAGGAGCATAGGGTTTATAAACTACTCCTTTAATTGTAAAAGGTCAATCTCCAGTGAAGGGAATAGATAAGATACTGCCTAAGTCCATAACAGTGAAAAATAAGGACTTCCCTTTGACAAAGGATGTATAACATTCACAGTTATGCTCAAGATTAGTATAAAACTGTTGTACCAATTTAGGATAAGGAGTGGATGGAGGGAAAATCAAGGATGACATACCACATGAATCAGTGAGGTTTTGCAAAGGAGAGTTTTGGTAATAATACATGTCAATGGTTTTCTCATACACAAATGAGTTTTGACAAATAGATGATTTAAAACGTAATTCAAAGTTATGTCCTCTGAAAACGTTTTCAGGAACATCATGCGGAGAAAAAGACAGATGCATTACCAAAATAGGAGGGGACCCCGATGTCGATTCTTTGAGTCAACGACGCTTCCGCATTATTAGAGGTACCGTTATGTGTTAATGATGGAGGACTCGTTTGGATTCATCTGAGAATGAAGATTTACTTGGAGATGGTTGTCACCAAGTGGTTGCTTCCATTTTAGTTTCCGTGTTGAATCGATAAGGGGCCTAGAAAGAGGAGATGGAGCAGGCGGATCCCCGTCGATTTATCTTGCGATCGTTTAGAAAGACGAGTTCTCATTTTGCGGAGGAAGAAGAAGCCTTTGGAGATGTTTGAGAGGCGAAAGGGTTTGAGAGATGAGGGTATGTGTGTTGAAGAAAGAGTAAAGTAAGTTGGATTAAAAATTGCACGTGTGTTATCGAGGTGCAGATGGAAGTGGAGCCGCGTTCATAATTATGCCAATGATGGATCTTAATAGATTTTATTTTCCAAATTTATTTCCATCATCATATCATGCAACAGTGATATGATATTTTGCATATGTTTGATTTCCTTAAAACATGCATACCATATTTATCTATACCGGATAATACATATACCAAGTTCTCTTTTAGGGGTACAAAATCTTTTTCACCCAAAGATTTTGTGAATATATCTCGCTTGATTGATGTTCAAAGTATGAATAGAGATTAATTTTATTAAGCCTTTTGCCACATTGTCCCGAAGAAAATGATGCCTTACCTCTATGTGATTTATGCTCGAGTGTAAAATTTGATTTTTAGAAATATCAATAGTGCTAGTGTTATCATGTCATCTACATATATTTGTACAAGGATAATATCTCTATTTTGATTTTTAATAAATAATGTCGAATCAATTTTACCTCTTATAAAGCCGTTTGATAGAAGGTATTTACTCAACCTTTTATACCAATCTCTTGGAGCTTGTTTGAGTCCATAGAGAGCTTCCTTTAGTTTATAGGCGTAATGTGGGAACTTTTCATGCTCAAATCTAGGAGGCTATTTTGCATATACTTCTTCATTTATGTATCAGATTGAGAAAGGCACTTTTTACATCCATTTGGTGTAGTATGAACTTTCCGAAACATGCAAAGGCCAACAATATCCTAATAGATTCTAATCGAATACTAGAAGGGCAAATGTTTTTCATAGTCTATCTCTTTTTATTAGTTTTATCCTTGAGCGACTAATCTAGCCTTATTTCTAGTAATTGTTCCATACCCATCAAGCTTGTTCTTGAACACCCATTTTGTTCCAATAATGGATACATCTTTTGGAGGAGGCATTAATTCCCAAACTTGACATCTTTCAAATTGTTGCGACTCTTCTTGCATTGCTTATAACCAATTTTCGTCAAGAATGGCTTTAGTATTTCTTTGGTTCAATTTGAGATAAAAATACTGAAAATTCACAAAGATTTTGTGCTCTCCTTCTTGTGGTAACTCCTTCATTTATATTACCGATAATGTTCTTGGGAGGGTGATTTATGATGTATCTAGCTATTTTTGGCAATTGAATGTCATGAATTGTTTCTTCTTGCTGAAAGCTATTATCCTGAATTGGTTCTTCCATGTTTGAAGTATTTTTTGGTTCATGGTCTTGTTGTTAAGTCTAATCCATTTCATTTGGATAGGTTCCTTCGACTTCTTATTTTTCTCTTTGTGATATGTTGGATTTGCAACTGTCTCTAGATTTCCTACATCCTATTTTCTTTCTTTTGGAAGATCATTGTTAGACTCATTAAATCTAATATGAATAGATTCTTCGATACACAACTTTTGAATATTATATATGTGATATGCTTTATTGTTTTGAGAATAACCAATGAAGATTTCTTCATATGATCTAGCATCAAATTTTCCTATGTTATCACTAGAATTAAGAATAAAACATTTGGATCGTAATACTTTGAAATAACTTATATTAGGAATTTTATTAATAGCTTTCATAGGGTGTTTTCAAAATAATTGGACCGAATGAGTACTCTATTTAGTACATAACATGATATGTTTATATCTTCGGCCAAAATTTCTTTGGAAGATTACTTTCTTGAATCAGAGTTCTAGCTGTCTCTTGTAAGATTCTATTCTTTCTTTCAACCACTCTATTTTATTGAGGAGTTCTTGGTGCTGAGAACTCGTGACTAATTCCTTTTTGATCACAAAATATTATGAAATCTTTTTGAAATTTAGTGCCATGATCACTTCTAATTTTTTTAAGTTTAAGACTATATTTTGTTTCCAAGTTTCTTATTATCTTTTCAAATTCTCTAAACACTTCGTCTTTAGCTTTAAGAAATAAAACTTATGTGTACCTAGAGAAATCATCGACTATCACAAAAGCATATAATTTACCATTTAGACTAGCATGCCTCTCTGGTCCAAATAAATCAAGATGAAGTAATTGTAAAGGAGAAGAAGTTGATACCACGTTCTTTGTTGTAAATGATGTTCTTACTTGTTTTTCGAGTTTACAAGGATCACATATACCTTTCTTTTCAAAATTGATCTTGGGTAATCCTTTTACGAGATTTTTTGAGGACAACTTTTTTATCCAGACCATATGAACATGTCCCATCCTTCTATGCCATAGGTTTGCTTCATTTTGTATTGTGGAAAGACATAGTTCTTCCTCTTGTTACTCAAAATCAAGACTATATATATTCCCTTCTCTTTGTGCAACTAAAGTTGCATTGTTAGTACCATAGAAAATTGTCACTTATCTTTTTCAAATTTTACTTAATGACCATTATCCATTTATTGACTCACACTTATAAGGTTAAATTCAAGACCATTAACAAGATGAACGTTATTAATATTAACATTAACATTACCGATTTTACCTTATCCGACTATTTCACATGACCGATTATCTCCAAAAGTGACAATTCCATGTTTCTTTTGAAATTTAGCTCCACAAACTTTGATTTGTCACCCGTCATGTGACGAGAACATCCACTTATCGAGAATCCAATTTTGAAAAGGTACCTTTGCCTTAAGACATATTTGTTTAGAGGGGATGCAATTCATCTTTTTGGCACCCATAACTTTTGGGTCCACTTGTGTTAGTTGAACTCAGATCACTTTTCTTAACATATTTTTAATTTTATTTTCTTCTTTGAACAATTTATCTCTAGATCCCCTTTAGTACCACAATTTTTGCATGTAGTAAATGGTGAACAATAATTCAATTTAAATGGTTATTTGGACTTAAGCACTTTTATTTCCTTTTTATGTGTTGGATTATAGCAAATTCCTTGTTTTTCATAGCTAGGTCTTTTTTTACCCAACATGACATTCAAGTTTTCTTCCCCGTGTACAAATTTAGTTAGAGAGATTCTTAACGAGTCTATTTCTTTTTGGAGTTCATTGGTTGGAAGTGTTTTACTATGAGACTCATCACGAAATGCATCAATACATACATCTCTCATCTTTATTTCATTTGTTAATTTTTCAACCTCATTATTTAATTGTTTTACCTTGTTGAAAAGTATTTTGTTATAGAACTAAGTAATCATTTTTTGCAGCTAAAACCTTTTCTTCATTTGTAGGTGTTATTTTTTCTATTTCCTTCTTTTCATCTATTAGTGATTCAACTTCACCCATTAAAGTGTTTACTAGGTCTTTTAAATACACATTTTTTTATTTGAACTTTTCATTTTCTTGTTTTAAAAGACTAAAATCATAAAGAGATACCTCACTAGATTCACCTTCAAGTCCCATGAAGCATACTTGTGCTATTTCATCATTTGCATCAATCTCTACTTTGGACTCTTCATCATCACTCCAAGTCAAGAAAGCTTTGTTCTTCTTGAAGTCTTTGGAGACTAGTTTTCCTTTATTTTTCAACTGAAAGCAATCCTTCTTGAAGTGAACTGGTCATCAACATTCAAAACATGTTTCTTCGGTTTGCTTTCCCTTGAGTTTGTTTGAATTGAGAGAATTCTTCCTTTTGTTCTTTCTTTAAAGTAATCCTTTGAGTCTCCTTGAGATCATAGCTATTTCACCATCTGAATTATCTTCAAGTTCTTCTTAATTTCCTATATTAAGAGAGAGAGCTTTCTTTCGAGGGATTTCTTCCTCATCATCATATCTTTTTAATTGGTGTTTGTATTCTTCTAATTCACCAAAGAGAGTTAAATTATCCATGGATGAAATACTAACAGAATCTTGAAGAGTAGTGATTTTAAATGCAAACCTCTTGGGCATCCTCATCGCCAATATGAACATTATTATTTTATCGAGCAGTGAAATAAGGATGATGCAGACGACGATGTCCAATTTCCTCCAAGGACATGGTATTTGCGAAACATGGAGGATGAGGAATGAATGTGGGAGGAGGTAGAGGGAGATCCAGAAAATGGCTTTGATATTCAAATTAACTTGATTTGCATTGGGGCCACTCAAGAATCGTGAATTGGTATCGTCTCACTAGAGTTCTTCGCTTAAGTCATTCATACGTTGTTCAGTAAATTTGTCCAAGGTCCCAATTTGGTTGCTAATGAACCTAAGTTCTTGACTCAACTGGCAAGCATTACGGTTTATTTTACGTTGAAGGGCTTCCACGACCTGAGTATACAACTCGAATCCAGCTTACAGATCAATGAATTCGTCTTCAACAGTACGATAAATATCTTGCAGCTCTGCCTTTCCTATGTGGAGTTTTCTTTTTTTTTAACACAGATAGTCTGTGTTGGATGTCCTTCACACCAGCATGTCAATTCTCTTGATTTGTAACAAGTGTTTTTAATAGGTCTAAGATTTCTGGGGATGGAGGTTGTGGAGCAGATTGGAGAGGATTTTGATCTATCGTAAGAGAACTGATTTCAGGAGCAACCCGAATGAACTTACCATCTACAAGAGTGATATGAGAGCTTTTGAGGTTGATAGAGTCGATGGATTCAGTTAGAGTGATTGATGCTTCATTGTCAAGAGAGGTTTGAAAATGTTGAAAGATCTTTATTAGAAAAGCAACTATAGGAAGACACTTTTGGAATATTTGATGCAATTGACCATGTGTTTTAGCATCATGAGATAAAAGTTAAAGTTTTTCCTTTTAAAAGCAAATCAACTAACACCAAATCCTGATAAGTAAAGTCAGCACCACCACCAATACGAGGTAATAGTTTATACCTCAGTAACTTGTGTAGGACCATAGCAATGGGGGACACGTCAATCGTTTATAGAAGGGTTATATTGGTCAAAGTGGGGTCATCCATTACAGTTTGAAGTTGTTCAAGAGGAGTATAGGGGGTATAAATTGTACCTTTAAGTGTAAAAGGGCAATCTCCAGTGAAAGGAATAGATAAGATACTTCCTAAGTCCATAATAATGAAAAATAAGGACATCCCTTTGACAAAGGATGTATAACAGTCACCATTATTCTCAAGATTAGTATAAAACTGTTGTACCAACTTAGGATAAAGAGTGGATGGAGGGAAAATCAAGGATGACATACCACATGAATCAATAAGGATTTGCATAGGAGAGTTTTGGCAATAATATATGTCGATGGTTTTCTTATACACAAATAATTTTTGACAAATAGATGATCTAAAACGCAACTCAAAGTTATGTCCCCTGAAAACATTTTCAGGAACATCATGCAGAGAAAAAGGCAGAGGTATTACCGAGATAGGAGAGGACCCTGATGTCGATTCTTTGAGTCGACGACGCTTCTGCACATTAGAGGTACCGACATGTGTTAAGGATGGAGGACTCGTGTTAGATTCGTCTGAGAATGAAGAGTCGTCGGAGATGGTGGTCACTAGTGTTTGCTTCTATTTTAGTTTTCGTGTTGAACTGATAGGGGGCCTAGAAGCGGGGAGATGGAATAGGTAGATCCGTCGGTTATCTCTTGCGGTAGTTTAGCAAGACGAGTTCTTATTTTTGAAGAGGAAGAAAAAGAAGAAGAAGCACTAGATACGTTTGAGAGGCGAATGGGTTTGAGAGATGAGGGTATGCGTGTTGAAGAAAGAGTAAAGTAAGTTGGGGATTTAAAATCTCACGCGTGTTATCGAGGTTTGGGGAGAAGTGGAGCTGTGCTCGGTAATTATGCCACTGATGGATCTTAATAGATTCTATTTTCTAAATTTATTTCCATCACCGTATCATGCAGCGTGATATGATATTTTGCATTTGTTTGATTTCCTTAAAACATGCAGACCATATTTATCTATACCAGACACATACCAAGTTCTCTTTTTAGGGTACAAAATCTTTCTTCACCCAAAGGTTTTGTGAATGTATTTGCTAATTGATGTTCAGTAGGAATTAAGATTAATTTTATTAAGCCTTTCGACACATTGTCATGAAGAAAATGATGCCTTACCTCTGTGTGTTTTGTGCGTGAGTGTAAAACTGGATTTTTAGAAATATCAATAGTGCTAGTGTTATCATAATATATAGGCACAGTTTCTCACAAAATATCAAAGTCACATTTGGTTTGACGCATCCATAGAATTTGAGAACAACAACTCCCTACTGCTAAATATTCACCCTCAGTGGTTGATAGAGAAACTAATGTTTGCTTCTTAGTATGCCATGAGACAAAACTTTGTCCCAAAAATGTACAAACACCAATTGTACTTTTTCTGTCAATTTGACACCCTGCATAGTCAGCATCTGAGTAGCCCATTAGTTCAAAATTATTACATTTTTGATAAAATACACCTAAATTTGTAGTACCACTCAAGTATTTAAATATTCGTTTAACCGTTTGTAAGTGTGATTCTTTAGGTTTTGCTTGAAAGCGAGCACATAGACATACACTGTACATTATATCAAGTCTAGATACAGATAAATATAATAAACAGACGATCATACCTCTATATTTTGTTAATTCTATATACATACCTTTCTCATCTGCTATGAGCTTTATTGATGTGCTCATTGGTGTAGATTTTGAATTTGATTTATCAAATCCAAATCTTTTGAGTAGTTATTTTTTATATTTGGATTGATGGATATAGATTCCTTTCTGGTTTTGCTTGATTTGGAGACCCAAAAAGTAGTTGAGTTCTCCAATTAGGCTCATATCAAACTCCTTTTGCATGCATTTAGAAAACCACTCACAAAGAAAATCATTAGTAGCACCAAATATTATGTCATCTACATATATTTGTACAAGGATAATATCTATTTTTTGATGTTTAATAAATAACGTAGAATCGATTTTACCTCTTATAAAGCCGTTTGATAGAAGATATTTACTCAATCTTTCGTACCAAGCTCTTGGAGCTTATTTGAGTCCATAGAGAGCTTTCTTTAGTTTGTAGACGTAATGTGGGAACTTTTCATGCTCGAATCCAGGAGGCTATTGTAAGACCCCAACTTTTTTATGAATAAAAATTTAATTGTCCATAAATGTTATTTTGAGTAATAAGGTGTGGATTATAATGCTATAGTTATGGGTGATATGCGCAAATTTTGCAAAGTAAGCAATTTGTCATAAAATATTCGTTTGGTCGGGGAAAATTCTTTTTATCGTGAATATTAATACGACGACACAAACATTGGTGGACCCCACATAAAGGAATAATTGTTAATCTGCTATTCAAGTTAACTATTTACTGAAAAGCAATGAAATAACCTTTCTATAAAATAACGACAAAACGTTTACCGTTAACTGTTAAAATACCTGGTGATAAAAGTAATGCGATGTCTACGCATGGTTGCATTGATAGCACACGGTATTATTGCGGTATATCGATTATTAATTTTTATGTAATAAGTCACTCAGTTCATTTAATAATTGCCACAGTAGTTTCTGCATAGTATCTCATATTATTGATTCAATAATTGTCACAGTATCATCTGCACAATATTTTATATTATTAAATCAATAATTGAGACGACACAATTATTCATATTATTATTTGCATTATTGATAATGTCTAGAATGTTCTGTCGAGGAAAGGGGTTATGTTATTTAATTACGTGCCAATAAGGAGAAGTTTTTATCGGAAAGCCCTCTCTTTCCTTGGAATGATCTGGTTGTCAATATTGTGAGTTATAATATTAATGATGAATAATTGTTGAAAGAGTAAAAATGTGTTTATTGAAGATAACTGATTTGTGGTAAATATTTATTCAATTTTTGATATAAATAGAGGGGTTTTTCATAAAGTATTTGTTGTATGTTTGGCTTATTACATGTGTTAGGTTTGTAATATTCAAGAACGCAATCAAATTGCATAAAAAGTGCGGAAACGTGTAAAATCAGAGTTTAAATTTTTTTACAAACCATATACGGATCACCCTTTATGCACAATTATTAATTAAACGCGAAAAGATAAAGAATAAAATCATACCCTTGAAGATCGAGCTTCCTCAGGTACAAGTTCACCTCCAAATCCTTTCGCGTTCAACTTGAATCCACCGGGTTTGTTCCTTCCTTTGATCAACGTTAGCCACCCATATGTTTGGCCTCTAGAGGTGATCCACCAAGAAAAACTAAAGAATTCAAGAAGATGGTGTATTTGGCTCAAACCCTAGTTTTCTATCTCTATAGAAAGGGTACTCTCCAACAAATTGGAATTATGTCGTTGTTAAAGTCAACAACCCCCCTTCACCCATAATAAGACTCCTCTTATTTATAGATGTGGGCAACCCACCTTAACAATTAAGGAATTGGGTTTTATTTAATTAATTAAATTCTTTTAATTAATTAAGCTCCCTAATCTTATTAGGGATAATTAATTAAACTCCTTTAACTAATTTTCTTTCCTAATCCAATTAGGAATAAATGAGAGTACTTATATTAAATTAATTCCTAAACTCTTTTAGAAATTAAAATAATAATAATTGTAATAATATTAATAAGACTCCTCTTATTAATTTATATTTAATATTTCTAAAATATTAAATAATAAATATTAAGCTATTTAATTTATTCTATCACCATAGATTAAATTAAATATACTTAACATATTTATTACGATTATGCCATTAACTTCTTAAATAATTATTCTTCCTTTTATGGTGTGACCCTTTAGGTTCTCCATATTAAACCCATTTGTGAATAAATCAATTAGAACAATTCTAATCTTATTTAAATAAATAAATTATATAATTAATTTATTTAAATAAATAATATTTATTCTACAATAGGGATAAGCCTCCTAGCGATCAACGACTTTCCGGATAATATAGATTTCAACATTAATCATTAAAGAACCTTTGAGTAAATAGTTCTGCATACAATTCAATCCTTCCACCATACTGATGTCCCAATTAAATATAAGACATGGAATTCTTGTCAAGTCTTATTTTATTTAATTATATGTATTTCGATCCTTAAATGCACAACCCCAAATAATGCAAATTAGAAACTCCTTTCTAATTTCATTACGCTTATTAACCAAGGACTCTTTGGGTTTGTCATTTATCGAATCACATAGGACATTTCTCTTCTTTTATTAGAAGTGGTAGATTCTTTATTGATCATACATTATCTCCATGTACAACTTATTATACCCAAGCATACCCTTTGATATACCCTAAGGGTCTTAAGGAATAAGTCAAAGTATAACTCATCATACATAAGATACTATGATGATCTCAAGTCCAAGAATTACTTGTACTACTATCAATACAGGAATTCCTATTGACAGGCAAATAAAACTCCATTAGGTATTCCTTAGCGAGCCACGTTCAGTGAACTTATTCTCTAATAAACACCTACATACTTGCTTTAGTGTCTCCACACAAATGATCATGAGATCAATCATCCTCATCCAATGAGCAAGCAACGTATGTACCAATCTATCCGGATTCACTAATCCCCAATTTAGTAATCCAATGATTGGGAACTATTTTAGTTTTAAGCTTTCTAAGAATTTAGATCTCATTAGAATGATCATCATCATTATTCTAAAAGCATTGCTTAAAACTATGGGTTTATCACATATTATAAAACAGCATCATGTAGATAATTAAAAGCCTTTAATAAATTAATACTTTTTATTAATAAATGAATAAGATTGTTACAAAGTATATGCTTTATCATCAAACATGATTGGCTTGTGTGCATACTACTTTCAATCTCCCACTTGCACTAAAGCCAATCGTCATGGTATCTTATACTCTTCTTCTCTAAGTGCCGATTATCCTGGCCATTGGATAAGCTTTAGTTAATGGATATGTAATGTTGTTCTTGAGAGTCCACTATCTCTATAGTGATTTCCCATCTTTCAATGATTCTAATAATCAAATGAAAGTGCCACAACACATGTTTAGATCCAAGATGAGACTTAGGAACTATTCCTAGTTCTGTAATGAACTTTTAATCCAAACAATCAACTTGTAGCTTCATTTATAGCTATTTACTTTGTCTTTATCACTAAACCAAACAACTCTTTCTTTGTTTGGAACCTTTCAATTCAACTTTGCACCAATTGTTCAAGGTAACCCTCTACCTTAAAGTGGATTTTTTACGTCGTCTTGGTGCATCTCAAAACTTGAGTCTGTTAAGCCCTCTAGTTTTAATTTAAACCCACTATGAATATGATCACATCCATAGTCTTGGTTAAGCACTTTAAGATGTTTTTCAACGACTCATAGTGAACTTCTCCATAATATGGTGATCAACATCAGGTCTCGTACATTTCATTGCATACATGATTGTCACTCATGCGACCTCTCTTTTCAGGAGTCTGTGGGGACTATTAAGAGAGATACACTCCATAGCTCATCGACATGAGACATCTCTTGGAGTTTGCCATGCTAAACGACTTTAGCATCAAATGAATACACGTTCCTTGGGTTAAGTCGAGCATCCTCTTGAATCTATCTATATAGATTTTATCCCCAATTAAGATACTCTTCCCAAACCATTCATGGAGGAATGTTTAGACAACTTTATCATTACTGATTGTAGCATTAGTATGTCATTCCTTATCCGTAGTATATCAACATATAGTACTAGGAATGTCACGACGCTCCCACTGACCCTTTTGTACACACTAGGTTCATTCTTATTTTTGATAAAATCAAACTCTTTTGATTGCCTCATCAAAACGAATGTTCCATATTTGAGAAACTTGCTTCAATCTATTTCTCTGAGTGACTACAACACTTACCTCATCGTATGTAACTGGATCATCATCTTCTATGATGTGTACCTCATCATCATCATCTATGATGAATCCATACCTCCCAGGTATCTTCGGTACTATTCCAGATTTACGATTCGATTGTGGTACAATAGGTATATCTATAGGTTCCTCTTATTTGATTTATAGTGTTTTGTGGTTCTTGAACTCTTCAAGATCTATTATCCTCCCACTAGCCCTTCAATGATAAACACCTTTATCTTAGAAGGAAGCGTGTTTCACAACAAACACCTTTTGCTAAGTAGAATTATAGAACATATACCCTAAACTTACTTTAGGATGTCCCACAAATCCACACTTGTCAAATCTTGTCCCAAGCTTATCCTTTTGAAACCTTTTCACATAAGTTGGAACCCCTTATCTTAACATACTTAAGATTAGGAATCCTCCCTGTCCATAAATTTTATGGAGTCTTGGGGTAGGATTTAGAGGTTACCATTTTTCAGTGAGATATCTGACCATTTCTAGGACATAACCCTGAAAGGATCTTTGGAATGTCGGTAAAATCATTATGGACCGTACCATGTTCAACAAGGTATGATTTTTCCTTTTCGATACATCAATCAATTATTATGTATCGAGAGCGTCCATTATGAGAAAACCATTTGAGATGATCTAGAAACTTATTGCGAGTAGTATTTATTCCTTGATCTAATCAAAGAATCTTAATACATTGTCAATTTGTTTCACTTACGAATTGTTTGAACCTTTCAAATAATTCATACTTGTATTTCAACAAATACACATTCAACTCTTTGAATGATCATCTCCTTTTCTTATACTAATTTGTTCAATATGCAAAATTATTTTCATGTAAGTCAAGTATACAAAATTTATTAAGTAATATTCCATTCTATACAAAACATTATTATTATAAATAGAACAACAATTGTTCTTAATTATAATACCAAAGATTTCATTGTCCAACAATAAAATGGAAATAATATTTTTAAGAAGAACTAGAATACAATAACAACTTATTAACTTAATAGATTTTCTCATAGGTATTGCTAAACTATAAGTTTCTATAGTTAATGCGCAACCTTTGCTTCATTTTCCACACATAGAATTACTTATATTTGTTTAGCTTTCTACTCTACTTGGTCCTTCATAAATCTATATTTATGATAACCAAAATCGGTATCCAATACCCAAGTAGAACCTTGACTTAAAGAAAATTTTATTTTAAATCATGAACAAATTTGTATTTATAACCGAAACTTCACTAAGCTTCTTTGGTTAGCCTCTGCAAGATACTTCTCATGATTTCTTTCCGATGTCGAGGCTTATTGCGATTGGAAGCAAACTCCTTTCTTTATCCAAGTGTCGATTTTGTTCTTATTATCCTTTGTTTACGCCTTTACATTTACCTTCTTTGAATCGTTCTTCTTTTGGAAGATCTTTTGGCCCCTACCAAGTGGACTTGGTTTTTCTTGGTTGGAAAGTGACTCTCAACATTTTTCAACATGTTAAGCAAATCGTCCAAAGGCGATATCTAGCTTGTTTTTATGAAAATTCACAACAATTGTGAAAGGAGTCCGGAGTGAGTGCAAGATCAAATCTTGGCTCAACTCTCCATCCATGACAAAACCGGTTGTCCTAATTGATCAATCAAATTGATCATGTTAAGAACTTTTATCTGCATCTTTGTAGTGTCATCGGTCATTCTAGATCGGAAGAGCTCCTTAGATATCGATATCTATCGGTCTAATTTCCTCACCATCAACTACTTGATGTGCAGAATATAGTAGGAGCATCCATAGTTTCATCTTGTGGCTGAAGCTCGTTACTCATGGATGCGAGCATGATGCGTTGAGCCAATTTGTGCATCATCTTGCCACTTTCTAAAAGTAGCAATGTCTTCCTCGGAGGCATTATGCGCAACCATTGCGAGGATAGGCGTATTAAGGACATAAGATAGCTTTTCGACTATGAGAACTATTCTCAAATTCCTTAACCAATCCGTTTAATTGATGCAGTTAATTTAGCATCTAATATGCTTCGCAGATGATAGTAATTTTAGACATTGTAAAATTACGTAAATGAATTTGTAATTAACAACATTTTAACATACATTCTTTTATTAATTACCAAAATAATTTAGGTCTTGTTTTAAATTGGTATCTCCCACTATTTTCTTCAAACTATATTACCCTCACTTATATAGTTCGGCAAAAATCTAATTAAAGATTTGCTAGTGAGAATAAGGATCCCATTTCAAATGTATATAGCCTTGTGGTGACACAACAAACTATATATAAATAAATAGGTAGACAACTTTTGTCAATTACATCAACTATGCAACTCCTTGTATTTTGCCTCTTAGATTATTTTGATCAAGTGGTGGCACATCCGAATCAAAATTACCCAAGTTAAGTCCGACCTAGCACTCCATATATTCAAAAAAGAAAAATATCATCCTTGTGGTGACACAACAAAACAATATTGTTCAATTTTCTTTATAAGCATCAAATGTGATAAATTAACATCTTAAATACTTAATACTTGCCTTGTGGTGACACAACAAACTCATATTAAATATTTAATACTCTATTAATTTTATCATGCTAGAAAAAGCGACGTTCGATATTCCAAATATCTTTGAACGCTTAGGACTTAATGTAAAAATTGAGGGGTTTGTTATTAATTTGTCTCATCTTGTTTAGCGCGCATGCACATATATATATAAAATACGCGTCATATTAATAAACATGCGAAGCATGTTTGCATAATATATAATATATATAGTATAAGCATGAACATATAGAATACTATATTCTACCCGGATTGATTATGGACTTTTATTCTAGTTTGGTTCACTAGAGCCACCAAGTGAACCAAAAGGTCAAACCCTAGGGGTGCAAGAAATAATATTTAAATATAACTATTACATTTAAACCCGGGCTCCATTACAAACGGGTCTTCAAGCGCTCCTTGTTCCTGAATCTCTAATTCTTCAAAATTAATTCTAACTATTCCTATTACAAAACTATTTAAAATAAATAGAAACCTTGATCGTGATCGATGGGAAGTACATAGGAGGAGATAGAATTTACATTAAGAAAAAATTAGAGAAGGCGAGGCATGAGACCCCATTTAATAAAACCCATACATTCATGCATCCAACTAAAATAAAATCCAATCACATTGGTCAATAGTCCATAATCAATCCCATTTATTATCATACACATCACCATATGCATCAATAAATAACATTCATCTTATGAATAATAAACATTCAATATATATTGATATCATTTAATGGGCAAATTTAGTTAGTATAAAATCTATTTTTAAATCAAAATAAACTCCTTTATTTTAATCCAAATTTAAATCAAAATAAAACTATTTTATTTTAATTTATCCAATTTTGAATAAAATAAACTATTTTATTTTAATCAAAATTTTAATCAAAATAAACTCCTTTATTTTAATTAATTATGGAATCCAATTCCATATATATATAAAAAAATCTTTAATTAAAATAAACTCTTTTATTTTAATTAATTATGAATCCAATTCCATGTAAAAAAAAACTTTATTAAAGGAAACACGGATTATCTTTCCTATTCACAAATAAACTCCTTTATTTTGAATAATATGAAATCTTATTTCATATTTAAATAAACTCCTTTATTTAAGGAAACATGGATTCTCTTTCCTATTCACAAATAAACTCTTTTATTTTGAATAATATGAAATCTTATTTCATATCTAAACAAACTCCTTTATTTAAGGAAAGATGGATTTACTTACCTATTCACAAATAAACTCCTTTATTTTAGGAAAAATAAAATCCAATTTCAACTCCAATTAGTTATTATGGAATCCAATTCCAACTCTAATTAGTTAGCATGAAATTTAATTTTAAAATTAAAATAAATCATTTTATTTTAATATTAAAATAAACCTTTTATTTTAATATTAAAATAAACTTTTATTTTAAAATTAAAATTATTAAGAATATAATATATATATATATATATATCCGAATATATATATATATATATATATATATATATATATTACCGTTCCTTGATTTCTACTTTCCTATTCACGTGGCCCCCTTATTTTCCGTGCAATCCGGTTAAAGCCATAATATATATAACTATTATATTACCGAACCGTGCACTTCTTTTTCAAGTTAGATATTTTCAAGTTAGATTCCTTCTTCTTTTTTTTTTTTTTGGGCCACGTTTTTTTTTTTTTTATTTTCTATTATTAAATTTTATACAATAAAATTATGCCCAAAAAAATTGTTCTAAACACATATCAATATACATATCAAATTTAAAACAATTAATAATTTGCATAAAGGTTTGGCTCTGATGCCACTGTTAGGTTTGTAATATTCAAGAACGCAATCAAATTGCATAAAAAGTGCGGAAACGTGTAAAATCAGAGTTTAAAAAATTTTTACAAACCATATACCCGGATCACCCTTTATGCACAATTATTAATTAAACAAAAAGATAAAGAATAAAATCATACCCTTGAAGATCGAGCTTCCTCAATGCACAAGTTCACCTCCAAATCCTTTTCGTTCAACTTGAATCCACCGGGTTTGTTCCTTCCTTTGATCAACGTTAGCCACCCATATGTTTGGCCTCTGAGGTGATCCACCAAGAAAACTAAAGAATTCAAGAAGATGGTGTATTTGGCTCAAACCCTAGTTTTCTATCTCTATAGAAAGGGTACTCTCCAACAAATTGGAATTATATAGTCGTTGTTAAAAGTCAACAACCCCCTTCACCCATAATAAGACTCCTCTTATTTATAGATGTGGGCAACCCACCTTAACAATTAAGGAATTGGGTTTTATTTAATTAATTAAATTCTTTTAATTAATTAAGCTCCCTAATCTTATTAGGGATAATTAATTAAACTCCTTTAACTAATTTTCCTTCCTAATCCAATTAGGAATAAATGAGAGTACTTATATTAAATTAATTCCTAAACTCTTTTAGAAATTAAAATAATAATAATTGTAATAATATTAATAAGACTCCTCTTATTAATTTATATTTAATATTTCTAAAATATTAAATAATAAATATTAAGCTATTTAATTTATTCTATCACCATAGATTAAATTAAATATACTTAACTATATTATTACGATCATGTCATTAACTTCTTAAATAATTATTCTTCCTTTTATGGTGTGACCCTTTGGGTTCTCCATATTAAACCTATTGTGAATAAATCAATTAGAACAATTCTAATCTTATTTAAATAAATAAATTAAATAATTAATTTATTTAAATAAATAATATTTATTCTACAATAGGATAAGCCTCCTAGCGATCAACGACTTTCCGGATAATATAGATTTCAACATTAATCATTAAAGAACCTTTGAGTAAATAGTTACCGTATAATTCAATCCTTCCACCATACAATGTCCCAATTAAATATAAGACATGGAATTACTTGTCAAGTCTTATTTTATTTAATTATATGTATTTCGATCCTTAAATGCACAACCCCAAATAATGCAAATTAGAAACTCCTTTCTAATTTCATTCGCCTTAACCAAGGACTCTTTGGGTTGTCATTTATCGAATCACATAGGACATTTCTCTTCTTTTATTAGAAGTGGTAGATTCTTTATTGATCATACATTATCTCCATGTACAACTTATTATACCCAAGCATACCCTTTGATATACCCTAAGGGTCTTAAGGAATAAGTCAAAGTATAACTCATCATACATAAGATACTATGATGATCTCAAGTCCAAGAATTACTTGTACTACTATCAATACAGGAATTCCTATTGACGAGTAAAATAAAACTTCATTAGGTATTCCTTAGCGAGCCACGCTCGGTGAACTTATTCTCTAATAAACACCTACATACTTGCTTTAGTGTCTCCACACAAATGATCATGAGATCAATCATCCTCATCCAATGAGCAAGCAACGTATGTACCAATCTATCCGGATTCACTAATCCCCAATTTAGTAATCCAATGATTGGGAACTATTTTAGTTTTAAGCTTTCTAAGAATTTAGATCTCATTAGAATGATCATCATCATTATTCTAAAAGCATTGCTTAAAACTATGGGTTTATCACATATTATAAAACAGCATCATGTAGATAATTAAAAGCCTTTAATAAATTAATACTTTTTATTAATAAATGAATAAAATTGTTACAAAGTATATGCTTTATCATCAAACATGATTGGCTTGTGTTCATACTACTTTCAACATGGACCCCCACTTACTCATTTTTCAAAATCGCCGTAGAAAGTTATCTCAGTTTTGTTTTATTATTATTATAATAGTAATAAAATAGAAAACGTTTTATATAAAACAGAATACTTTTTATATTATATATAAAGTTATTCATTTTATTAGATTATAAATAAAATATATTATATTTTATATAAAGTTTTTGTTTTATTAGAATATTTTATTGCATAATAATGAATAGTAAAATTCAAAAAATCAGTCGAATTGCTCCTGTGAAATCGTCCGTGAATTCTTTACTGTTTGTCCGTAATTTTCTTTTAAATAGTGCCATGTCATTATCCTATAAATAGGATGCTTTGTTAAGAAATGAAAATCATACCAGAATCAGAGAATTCTTCTTCTATAATATTGTGTGTATTTCTTTCTAAGTATAAGGATACTTTGAATGTAGCAAACAGTGCAAGTTTTTCTCAAGAATATCTCCGTTATACCAGTCAAATTTACTCTTTTACTAAGGTAAGGGATATTATTTTCGTTCAATATTCTTAAGAAATATTATTTTCTTCTATATTCTATAGTATGTAGGTAATATTATTTCGTTTCATATTCCTAAATCTACACTTATTTTGATAAGTATTACTTCTATATTCCCTGAAATTAGTAGAATATCCTTGAATTTTGCGCTTCATCTAGTATCGTTTCACTAAAATATTTTTTTGAAATTTCTTATTAAATTTTAATCTTTTCATGTCGAGGCACTATTCACTCAGGTAGTATTCACCTAGGGTACTATTCACGATAAAATTGGTTTTTTTTTCTGTCCAAATTATTTTTGACACATGAATATCATTCTTGAATTTTATTCCACAATTAATTATCTTGTTGACAATTTGGACATTCCTAAACTCTGGATAAATTGAATTATAAATCTTTAATATTTATCTTTGATCTCACTTGATTGATTTCTTATATCATTGTCGTCATCCTCATGCTTATATTATGGTGAAAGTCATCTTTGGCCCGTAGTGCATAGATGGACTGTTGATTGGTATGATTATGACCAAGAATTGTGTATTGGTATAATCATGACCTGTAATGTTACAGACAAATGATGTGGTGAAAGTCCTCTTTGGTCCGTAGTGTATAGATGGACAGCTGTTTGGCATGATCATGACCACTGGTGATACTAACGAATATCCATGGCCCGTAGTGCATGGATAATTCGTTGATGTGAGATATTTATTGAGTTGTGTTACAAAGATAAAATATTGATGATGAACTTTTAAATCATAGAAGATAGTAGACATCATGCTCTACTTGACTCTTCTAATGTATTTCTTGTTCCGCTATAGTTATTGATCTAAACTCGTTGAATATTATATTCTATCAGATTTTACACTGTTGAAGACTAAGGATAATTTATTCTACATTATCTTAGTCATAATATTCTTTACTGGGCTAGTTGAGCTCACCCTTTTCTTTCATTGTTCTCTTCAGGAAATGAGAATATAACTGAGACTAGTCGGGGAATAGAGTGATGGTCCAAGATGGTGGCTATAGTAGTCGTCACTATTCTATAAAATAGTGTGATAATAATTATAATGAGGACTTATTTGAGTTTGGATATTGTCTACGAGACAATATTTGTATTAAAACTCATAGTTTATATTTTGTCATATTTTGCACGACAGTTCATTAGTTGTATAAATGAAGTTTGTATTTAAATTATGTACCATGTATTTGGTGACTCAGAATGGGTTGTGTAGACCTATTTTGGGGGTGTCATAGTTGGTATCAAAGCTTAGGGATATGATCACTGGCAGATATCTGAGGCTAGAACTAGGAGGGGAGAGACGAGTAAATCCTTCTCTAGTGTGTCCTACCTAACTTTATTTGTTATTTAATTGGTCGGTCGGAATATAGGGATAATATGTGGCATGTCAATTAACCCTTGTTTTGTGGCAGTGTTTGAGAATGGCATATGAAAATTTTGAGATAAGCAATGGAGCACATGAGACCGTTGAGACACCGCCAATTAATAACCTGGATAATGTGCATCAAGAAGGAAATAATCCTCATGTAAACAACAACACCGACCAAATGATGAAAAATGGGATGTGTAGGAGCTTTCTATAATTTATGCAACACCAAACGAGAGAGGTTCCTATTCAAAATGCAGGTGGAGTCGATGGCAACTCACGGCTGGTCACTGCTAAGTAATTCAAGGAGCTGGGACCGTCGGAGTGTTTATGAAAGCCAGAGCCACTTCAGGAAGAGGCATGGATTAAGCAGATCACAAAGATATTTGATGTCCTGGGATGCTCAGAGGAGAAAAAGGTTCCCTTCGCCACCTTTATGTTGCGAGGAGAGGAAGATTACTGGTGGGAATCTGTAAAACGTACTCATCTTTCCGCACTGAAGATGTCTTGAGAGAAGTTCCAAGAATTGTTCAATGACAAGTACTTTCCAAAGAGTATTCGTCACATGAAGGAGGTGGAATTCATCAAGTTGAAACAAAACAATATGATCGTATCGCAATACGAGGCTGAGTTTGCAAAGTTATCTTGATTTGCATCCCATTTGGTAGATAATGAGGAGCGAATGACACAAATGTTTCTGAGAGGTTTGAAACCCGAAATTCGTCAATACCTCATTTCTCACAAACTTTTCTTGTATTCAGATATTGTGAATAAGGCTCAGTTATTGGAGCGCAATCATGAGTCAGCTCAACCAAAAGATTATAGCCAGCAAAACGATAATGGTCATACCAGTGGGAAAAGTCATCGAAGTAGTGATAACAAATGTGGAGGAAATTATCATGCCAGAAATGGTAACCACTTCGGTGGTAATCATGGCCAAGATAATAGAAGCAATGAGTTAGGTGGAAATTTCAAAAAGAGAAGATTCAACAATGATGGAAAGACAACAGCACTATCATCCGTTTCTAAGGAAGGAGAACGACCACCCATCATGCTCTGATCTTAGAGGAGAGACACATCGATCCTAAATCATCGCTAAAGAACCCAAAGTGTGTTTCAATTAAGGAAAGGAAGGTAACCTAGCTTAATTTTGTCATGCAGCGAAGTAAAGTCCAACTGGGATGGTGACACCAAAGGTTGTCCCAGACAAGTCAAAGTCAGTAGTTCAAGGGAGAGCATTTGTCGTGACCTCCTAAAAAGTGAGGAACCCAAACGAAGTTATCACTGGTAAGATAATCATAAACTCTTGCAAAGTCTATACCTTATTAGATACCGGTTCTACCCATTCTTTTATTTCACCTACTTATGCTCAACGCTTAAATTTGACTCCAGAGAAATTAGACTTTGACTTATATGTTGAAACTCCATTGGGAGAAACCTTCATTACATCCACTATTTTTAAATCTTGTTTGATTCAAATCGACACTTTCCATTACCTGTTGATCTCATCTCTTTGAAAATACTTGCATTTGATATGATTTTAGGGATTGATTGGTTAAATACTCATCATGCTAAAATTGATTATTTTCGTAAGGTTGTTAGTTTTCATATTCCTAACCAACCTATTTTGATAATTCAAGCAACCAAACCACTAAAGTCAATCACTGTCATATCAAGCCATAAAGTCATTTGTTTATTGAAAAACGGATGTCAAGCTTTCTTAGCCCATGTCACGGATTTAAACAAAAATACATCAGATTTGAATGATATTTCTATTGTTAATAAATTTCCTAACGTATTCCTTAAATAACTTCCTGGCCTACCCGCAGAGCGTGAAATCAAATTTTGTATTGACCTTGAACCCGGTACAAAACCTGTGACGCCCCCAAATTCGGGTATCTTCTAACCCGACAGATAGTGCTAAATTTCACACATACATTCAATTAAAATGCGTCAAAAGAACGAATGTCTTATATATATTCCAAAACAACATTACTATTCCCAGGTTCTTTATAACCACTATAGGTTTGTTTGTCATAATATCAAATAATAACAACATTCATCCTGTTCTATTATAAAGGCAACTTATTGGTTGGCATTGGCCTTCCCTTTATCTTTCCCTGAACCTTCATTCCGTTCGGTCTTAGCTGCATTCATATGGTTCAAGCAAGAATAAGCATAACTAGCTCAATAAGTATGACAATTTCATTTAACAACAGGCTTGAATCACATAAATCGTAAATCTTCAATAACTGAAACAATAGTTATGAAGTATTATTGATAATTCAAAATAACACTTCTCTTTTCTTTAAAACATTTCACAATGAACATCATTAAGTAAAACATCAACTTTGGTCCAAGACCTTGAGCATTTCATGTTTTCTTTAAAAAGGACTACCCGACACCAAGTCCGTAAGTCCGGTATATCTTATGAGCACGTCTAGGTGATCAGCCTATAGTACTCTATGCTGTACAACACTACTTTCTTTAAATGTATATACATTTAAGGTTTGGAAACCTCACGTGCCTGTCGTTTGACGATAAAACATTTGTTTATGCATAATCAGTCTTCCTTTTGAAAACCATACCAAAATAGTTTGGCAAAACTTGACAACATTTGATAATAGTTCGATAGATTATAAGAAATCCATAAAACATCTTAAGTCTAGCCAAAGGAATTGGCTTCGACTTCATCATACATCCATTCATGCATAAGGTACATTAATTAAAAAGCTTACCCAAAGAATATAGACAAGGGTTAGAATACTTGCCTTTAGCGTCTTCTACCGTAATTATACTTTTCCTTTGATTCTTTAAGGATTCTACAATACATGATCACATAATAAACCACATTAGGTCATATATACTTAAGTAAGGTCATTACTATATCTTACCCTTTTTCTCAATCTAATCATGCGTTAGATTGTTTAACATTGGTTACGGTTTACCGTATTACAATGTTCTTACGTTCAATTAATCTTTCATCAACCTTTAGTCGTTAACTTAAGGTTATAAACATCCTTTGATGATGTTACTTTAGGTTTATTAAGTGTTCAATTCATTATTACTCAACTTCTTCCTTCTGTATATACACTTCAGCATTGTGACACCCCCAAATCCAGGTACTTCATGTCCACAACATTTGGGGTTCACTTTCCATCCATTTATATCTACTACCCAAATATAATAAAATTAAATCATAAATCCTCCTTTTAAAAAGGGTTACATCATTAATCAAAATGTCTCCCCAGGTTGTCTAACCTTAAAACATCAATTAAGTGCGAAAATAAAATAATTACATAACATCATTAAGTATAAAGTCTATCATCATGACAATAAATAAAATTACAAGTCTTCGTCACTTGTACATTTTCCTTTTCCTTTGTTTGTAGTAGGTTCATCGACATTCTCAACCTTCGCTGCAATAATTATATTTATGCAAGAGTGAGCAAAACAAATGCTCACTAGATTTAGTAATGAATCAACAAGAGAATAACAACTGCCCATGAATAGGCTCATCAAAACTGAATTGTACTCTTTCAATGATAATAAAAAACTGAAATCAAAATATGAAATTAATCCGAGGGTCATAAGGCCACGAACTATGTCCACGGTTACAAGTAATCTTTCAACTTTAACCTAAACAGTTATACTGTAGGGACTTCGCGTACTTAGGGGGATCAACCCTTCGTACCATGTATTGTGCACAAACATCTAAACGCAACACATACCCCTATAGTAGGGTTGTTCTTCTCAGTTTTAGAGTACAAGTCTGCACCAAAGAAAGTTTGGTTTGGATAACCTTTTAAGGTAATTTAGAGTTTCACAATCATCAACTAAGGGATTAGTTGAATCAACAAGACTTAACAACACTACGAGTGATCAATAATAGTTTAATATGGAAAACGAATAATCATAAGTAAACTAACTATATACGAAACTCATGCTTATAGACAACTAAAAAGTATAAGTATTGAATAAAACAATAAACATTGCTTGAACAATATTAAGCTAAGGCTATGATCTTAAGGTAAAAGAATTAAGTTAAGAACATGTACTAAGGCAAAATAACAATAATATTTCGATTTGCATTAAATAAATGAAATAGAACAACTTAGTTAGAGATTTGAGTTCAATAGTAGGCATTTATCAGAAAAGAATAGAACTTAAGAAAACTTGCTTAACTATAAACAAATTAGAACAACTCAATAATGATTAGAAGTCAAACTTGCTTGAATAATGTTAGAATTAGAGCTTGCTCGGATAAAGATTAATAATAAAATAATTTGCTTAATTAAAGTTTAAAGTAAGTAACTTGCTCAAAGTAAAGAGGTAAGGTTTAGAAACTTGTCTCACGCGTAAGCTATAATATTAAAACTCACGTTCACCTACACATAGTATTAGAATCACAATATCTATTAGTTATATTAACATCCACTTTACAAACTAACACTCACTTCTAGCTAACTTGTTATTTTAGTACAAGTCTTATTTTACCATATACATTTCAGAATTCATAAGTGTTAACTTCACAACACTTATCTATCATTCATTTTGTTCACTAAGTCATAACATCACGTTCGTAACTTACTAATCCATTTTAGAACTTTGAAATTATGAATGACATGACACGGTTTTGTTTTAACCTCCTCATTACATGTTTGTTACTTTAACACATCATTAAACTAATTTATAATGGTATCCAAGGTCTGTTGTAGTAGCAGAAGCCACTGTCTCAGATCAGGGTATGGTGCAACTGCCATACATACACACCGGGATCGGCATACCAAGTATTTGGCACAACAATACCAAGCTTCGGCCCTTGACACTAAGCATTGCGTGCACAGATAGAAACGAAACGCAGACAACAGTGTTCCATTTTTAGCCCAACTAACATGAATTTCACCCACAAAACAGTAAAATTGACATATACAATTGGTATAAAACTAACACAAACATGTTTTCTCACATATTCATTAACTTAGAACGATTAAACAACACTTTCAACTATTTTAATTCCTTGAATTTCATGTTTTCATACAAAACTCCATTTTTTGACATTCTTCACAAAAATTCACACTGTGATCACAATTCTACACCAAATTACTTCGTTCAAACTACGTTCTCTTCGTTTCTTAATGGACTGGCATAATCAAGACTCAGTTTATAGATTAACATACAAATTAACCACTAACTTTGGTACTTTCATAAGCCATATGAAAAATATATACTGTAATTACTTTTCTTTCTTTATAAACAAAATTAGCATACCAAATTCTTGTTTACATACAAACTCAAACATCACAAACACGTATAATCGCCATAATTCAATTGTATAGCAACAATTCAACAAATTGAATTCACAGAAGTTGAAAACTTAACATTTTTGCCGTAAAACACACACACACACACATATATATATATATATACATACAATATCAAAGTGATAGAGAAATACCTTCTTATGCTTAAACAATCCTTGCTAACCAACTGATAATTTCTTTGGAAAAACTCAAGAATTGTGACACCCCCAAATCTCGGTACTTCATTACCTCCAGATTTGGTGTTCACGTAATCAAAAAATTCATATATAACTACCCAATCATAATAAATTGAATAATAAAAACCTGCCCATACATGATTACTTAAATAAAAACATTATCACCCAGGTTCTCTAACCTTTAATACAATCATTCAAGTGCGAAAATAAAATTATTACATCACATCATTATTAAAAGTCTATCATCATAAAGATAAAGCAAAATTACACGTCTTCATCACTTGTACATTTTTCCCTTTCCTTTGCTAGTTGTAGGTTTATCTACCTTCTCAACCATAGCTACAATAAGTGTATAAATATGCAAGAGTGAGCAAATAGAGCTCACTTGAGATGAGAATAAATATTTTTACAACATTTGCCAGATAATAGGCTCAATAGAACTAAATAATATGTTCTATTAAAATTATAATATTTGCCAAATAATAGGCTCCATAGAACTGAATGATATGTTCTATTAACATTTCAACATTTGACAACTTATAGGCTCAATAGAACTGAATAATTTGTTCTATTAACATTCTTAAATAAACTACTGAGGGTCAAATGACCATGAACCATGTCCACAGTTATAAGTAATATTTCAACTTTAACTTTAACAGTCATATGACTATAAGGACTCAAAGTACTTAGGGGGATCAATCCTTCGTACAATGTATTGTGCACAACCATTTCAACGCTAAGCATAAACCCCTAAACATAGGGTTGTTCATCTCAGTATTTAGAGTACAAGTCCGCACCAAAGAAAGTTTGGTTTGGATAAGCTTTCAAGGGTAATTGAAGTTTAATGATCATCAACTTGGGAACTAGTTGAATCAACAATGCTTGAATAATACAACAGTTGTTTAATAACAACATAACTTAGAACCTTTGAGAATCATAGGTGAACTAACTATACTCTAGACTCATGCTTGAAATAACTAGAGAGCATAAGTATTGATCAAATAAAGAAATGAAAAACCTTGGCTTGAATAATAATAAGCTAGGTCTATAATCTTGTCAAATTAGAATTTTAGTTACCGAACATGCATTAATTGATAGCAAGCTAGAAACAATGCTTACTCCACATGTAATAAAATATACAAAGTGATTGAACCATTCAACACGAGGAAATAAGGTTCAAGAACATTCATTGTAAAAGATTAAACTAAAGAAACTTGTCTAACTATAAACAAGTTAGAGTAGGTCAACAATGATTAGAATTCCAATAATTTAGAATTAAAACATGCTCAATGTAATAGATAGGCTTAGAAGCTTTCTCAATCAAAAGAATGAAGTTACACAATGTAATAATAGAACCAACTCAACGAAAGTGTAGAGTTAGAACTTGCACAACGAACTAGCTCAACGAAAGTGTAGAGTTAGAAAACTTGCCTTGAGCGTAAGCTATAAAATTAAACTCACGATCACCTACACATAATTTTAGAACCACAATACTCATTAGACATGCTACCATATCATAACATGTTCATTACCATTCACATTTCAGAAACTCTAAGTGTTTTACTTCACAACACTTGTCTAACTTTCGTTATGTATACTAAATTACCACATAATGCGTTTTCGATTTACTAATCATTTTTGCAACTTTGATCATACTAACCACAACCCACTATGTTATGTTAACCTTAACATTACTCATTTAACATGCTAACATAATTTCAGACCATGCTAGGATGCTTCCCCCAAGTCTGCTGTAATAGTAGGAGTTAGAATCTCAAATAGGGTATGGCGCAAATGCCGCATACAAAGGCTTGGGATTCACAGGCAATTGCGCCATTTTTTGCCTTTTAGCACCTACGTAGCATTGTGCAAAGGTGTTTAAACAGAATGAGAGAAGGCTATGAGCAAGATGGCAATTTTATACCAAACAAACACAAATTTCACCTAATAGACGTTAATATTAACACGTATAATAAATATACAACTATCACAAACATTGCTCACATTTACAACCAATTAGCACAATTTAACACTAACTTAAACTATTTTAATTTCTGAAAATTTAAGTTTTCAAACAAAAACTCCATTTTCGAGTTCCTTCACAAAATTGAACACTGTGATTTCAATTCTTGTCCAAATTACCTCATTCAAATTACGTTATACTCATATCTCATTGGACTAACATATGCAAGCCTCAATTTACAGTTTAATATAAGAATTGACCATCTAAATTGGTACTTACCTAAGCCATGCAAAGAATACATGCACTGTCAAATTTCTTCCTACTGTCAAACGAATTTAGAATGCGATTTTCTTGATTGACATAAACTCTAGCATCATAAGCATGTATAATCACAATAACTAATTACATAACAAATTCGAAAGAAAACAATTCACAGAACATGCAATTTTATTTTACCGTAATACTCATAAACATAAATAATATTCAATTATGAACATACCTTTTGTTGCTTGACAGAAATTCTTGTTAAACACACTAGAATTGACGTGAAGATTTACAAGTTTCCTCTCAAATTTCTCTCAAGTTCTTCTCTGAACTTCTTAGCTTTCCTCTCTTAGGCTTAGACTAGACAACTACTAGAATGCGTAAAAATAAAACTGATATAATACTAATACATATACTTATTAGGATATCAATTATATAAAAATAACGTATAAGTTATAATTATATTGTATTTATTATTTTAATTATATTATTTATTTTATTTTATTTAAATAAACTACAAATCTCAAAAGCCATAAGGCTTGTTTGGCAAAAACCCTTTAAATATTAAAGAATTAATATATTAAGCCTTGTTTGTTAAAAACTAAATTAAACTACTTTAATTTATTTTAATAACTCCTTATAATATAGTTATTTGTCACACTATATTTTAATCAAACTTTCATATTTATTTTAATTAATTCAAATCATAATTAATTAAATAAATCCTTTAATCACATAACACAATACAAATAATTAATCATTTAATTGAAATATCAATATAATAATAATTTTCTTAATTCATCAATTATTTATTAAATAAATAATTAACTAAACAAAATTAAATCAATTGAACAAAACAAAATTAAATCAATTGAACAAATATTTATTCAACGATAATCACATCCATTAAATATTTATATAAATCAATAAATATTTAACATTACATCTAAATATTCTGGAATGTTACATCATTCCCTCCTTAAAAGGATTTTGTCCTCAGAATCACAATTCAAACAATCAAATCGTCACAGGAATTCTCTCTCAAACTCCCTCAATTCCTCTGAAAAACTCTCTTCTCTTTTCTCTTCTTAGGCTTAAGCCAAATACTTTTCAAGTAAACTAAAATACACCCAACGCATAAAATCAAACGTATGAAACTGCCGTTATAATAAATAGAATAATAAGTTATCAGTTATAATTATATTTTATATTTATTATTTCATTAATTTATTTATTTTATTAATTATAATTAAAATTCAAAATTCAAAAGCTATAAGTCTTTGTTTGGCAAAAACCCTTTAAAATAAAGACTTAATATCTTTAAACCTTGTTTGAAAAAAAACTAAATTAAACTCCTTTAATTTATTTTAATAACCCATTTATAACATAGTTTATTGTCACACTTTTATTGCCAAATTAAATTAAAAACATTATAATAATCCATTTAATCCTATCAACTCCCTAATTTAATTATTAAATTAAATTAGAACATTATCTCATAATAATTAATTTCCTTCACTCATAAATTATTTATTTCACAAAAAATAATCAAATCAAATCCAAAACAAATATTTACTTAACAATAAACACATCAATTAAATATTTATATAATTCAATAAATATTTAAAATTATAATTTAAAATTTACGGATTGTTACATCCTTCCTCCTTACAAAGATTCTATGAAAAATGAGATTTTGTAATTTAATTTTAATATTTATTGAATTAAATAAATATTTTCAATGATTTAATTATTAGATTAAATAATTAATTGATGCAATTGTGGTAGATTAATTTAATTATATGTGTTATATTTGTTAAATTAATGTGTAGAATTTTATTATTCAAAGTATGTATTTATGTGAGTTTATTGAATTAAAAGAAATATTTAATAAGCCTAATATTATTTTATTTAAATTAATAATTAATAAGAAAAATTAATAATTTGACATAATTAATAAATGAGAAAATTAATTATGTGATTATGTGAACTAATGAGAAATTTAATTTTATGATAATGGGAATTAATGAGAAATTATCATATTTTAATTGAATTAAAGTAAATAAGATATTTGATTTATTTTATAAAGGGGTGTGACACTATTAAACTATAGTATAAAAGATCTATTAAATTAAATGATTATAATTCTTTTAAGGTAAGCCAATCAAGGCATTAGGGGAGGTTGAGGGCAGTTAACCCATGATCGATTAATCCACCACAATGCAAGGCGATTAATTTTTTATACGTCGTCTTCTTCTTTCATTTGGCTAAGTCTGGAAAAATAGTCAGAGATAGTTTGAGAATTTGTCAGAGAGAATTTGAGAATTTGAGAAGGAGATTGAGAGTGAGTGATTAAAGAAACATCTGAGCCTACTAATCTACACTCTACGCTTTGAGTAATTTCTTTAACCCAATTTTTAATTACGTTGTTTAAGTTTTATAAGAAAATAGCTTTCAAGTTCTGTAAAACCTATGTAATTAGAAAATGGTAGTGATTATGTGTTATATATGTGGTAAATGTTATTATAACATGTTTTACTGTATATTGTATATTTCCATATCATCAGTTTCATAAAAATTATGTCGTACATTGTTTCTTCAAAATACAGAGTATGAAAATATGGCCATATGGCCTTACATACCAAATTTAACACGATAATCATAATTGGTATCATAAATTTACACTTGTATATAATTGTGCATGTTAAAACGAAGAAAACAAACTTCAAATGAACAGATTCAGTGATATAACGAACCCGTAGTATTAATTTTCATGTTTTGTGTTCAAAGGTTTCAAAAACATGAAGAACAGTAAATTACATATTTTGATTATGCAAATTATGTGTTTTAACATGTTAAAATCATGCTAGAAGGATTAAGTAGTAGTTATGTGTGTATAAAATAATGTCTGGGTGTGTCTAATTTCATGTATGAATTAAGAAATTGGTAGAAATTGGCATGTTATGCAATTTTACATGCTAATACGCAGTTCGAGAAGTCCAGTTCGCAGCGTCATGGCACTGTAATTTGTAGGCACAAGAACTACGCCGTAGCGTGAGCCCCACTTGATCTTGTGCAAGCAGCCTGCAATCTTTGAGAGTAAGCGTGACGGTGGAGCCGCAGCACCACTCTGTAGTTTATCCAAGAATGAGCATTTTAGTGGTTTTATTTTAGGGTTTGTGATAGTAACCAAATCTAATGTACATAAAAATATGTTAGACATATAATGAGATGTTAAAATAGATTCTTAACATGTCAATAACGCATTTAAGTATGGATTGAATTATTGAACGCATAGTTAACTTATTGTTCGTGAAGTGTAAATTATGTGACAATAAGTGTGATAATTTGACTAAGTATAGTCATAACCAAAGTTTAGACAAAAGAATGAACTTGTGATGACTAGTTACGTTATAATTAACTGGTATTATGAATGAAAATGATATGTAGGATTAATTCAAGGAACGTGTATAATTAACGTGTAATCTACGCACGAGGCAAGTTTCCGAACCCTACTTGTTATCATTATTCAAGTTTATAATTTACGTCGAGTAAATTTTCATTATTATTAATCAAGTTCAATTTGTTATACTAAAGATTATTTATCTTTTCAAAGTATGATTCTGTAATACAATACTTGTTCTATTGTATACCTCTTGAGATTGTTATTCAATTTAAATATCATTTATTGTTGAACCTTGTTGAACTAGTGAACCCTTATTGATTTGACTAGTCTATAGTTGATGAACGTTCTAAATTTCAGAACCCTTATTGATTTATCCAAACCAAACTTCCTTTGGTGCGGACTATAATGTCAAACTGAGATGAACAACCCTATATAGGGAGTACTTATGCGTTAGCGTTAAGATATTGTGCATAGTATGGTACTAAGGGTTGATCCCCCTAAGTCCGAGTAGAAGAGTCCATAGTCCTATGAATGTTAAAGGTTTCAAGTATAACCCTTGATAACTTAGGACATAGTTCAAGGTCTTATGACCCTCAGAAATCTTTTGAATTCTTGTTATTCATTCTTGATTCAAAAGTTGAGTTTTATTCCAGAAGTCTTTGATTCACTCGAATGTTATTATATATTGTTATTTCATTTTTATACTTGTGGGCAATCATGCTCACTCTTTCGTAATAATAACATTGCGGTTAAGAACGAAAGGTCCGACGAGCCTTCTACTAGCAAAGGCAAGGACAAGATTAGCAAGTGATGAAGACTTGTTGTTTTATGTGATGATGTATTTCTGTTTAGACTTATGTTAACGATGTGTAAGATGATTAATTGTTTATGTTTCCGCAGTTAAGATTTATGGTTAGTATGACTTGGGATTTATGTAATTATTCAGATGATGTATCTCCTTAAGGAGAGGATTTATTTTTATCTATTTATGCTTTAATTTATTATGGGTAGATAGACATATGATGTTTGAATAGTGAACACCAAATCATGTGGGAATTTAAGTACCCGGATTTGGGGGTGTCACGAGTTAGTAACAAAGTCAGTGGGTTATGAACCTTAGGTGGGGAACAACCTTAGGTAGTAGCCTTATAGGAAGAACATAGTGATGGAAAACTCTTATCGAGTTCTAAGAAATGAATTTCTTAATTCATTGAAGATAATAAAAGACTTTATGTGTTTATGTGTTAAATTATGTGCTCACTAGTACGACTTAGTAACTAAAACTTGAAACTGTGTTGTCAGGATGTCGGATGTTGGAGGAGCTAGTCGAGTTGGGGAGGAGGAACCCCGAGTACCTACAGATGAGGAACCCCGAGTACCTACAGAGGAGGAGCCCCGAGACATTCATGTCGTCAGGGAGCAGTTGGTACAGAGAGAGCCATCTCCGTTGATCACCGTTGTTGGTCAAGAGCATGAGCCTGAGACTGATCTAGAGGAGGATCCTGGGGAGGAAGAGGAAGAAGAGAAGTTCCCACCGAACTCCATTGATGCAGAGATGTACGAAGAGTTATATGGTAGTAACGTGGAAATTACGTGACACTCGTTTCGAGAATCTGATGAGCAGGCGATTATTCATGATTACCATCGAGCAGAAGGATAGGGAGGTTATGACTCTTCACACATTTCTAGGAAATGTGGAGTGGGATTTGGTTCACGAGAAGGGTCAAACCGAAGAGAAGTCCAAAGAAATAGAGAAGTTGAAGAAGAAACTGAAAGAGAGCTCAGAAAGGCTGACCATAACAGAGGAGGGCTGGGTAAGAGAATCACGTTGTACTGATCTTGTAGAAGAGGATTGTCGTGCAAAGAAGGCTAAGCTTAGGGAGACGTACTCTACACTTCAAAATGCAATGGATGAGGCCCAAGATCAAGTTATGAGGTACCCAATCCAGTTCAAAGGACTACCATCGTATATGCTAGATCGCTGGACGATGTCCCGCATCATGGAAGAGGAACGTAGCAAGGCTATTAGCGCCTTAACATGCAGTGATATGATTTGTTTAATTATGTGAAAAACTTATCTGGTGTTAGATGTAAATTCCGATGTATTTGTAAACAAAGGAATATTTTAATGTTTTAAATCCTATAGATTATTTATCTCGGGATAGTTGATGTAAATAACAGTGATGTTATCGTTTGATGTTAAAACTTTTGAGTTGAATAATTATATCAAGTTGTTTGAGATAATGTGTTAAGTGATTATGTTAAATTGTTGAGTGAAGCCTTAACTATTTCGAGAATTTAATAAAGATCTAATAATCATATATTTTAACAGAAATATGCCGCCGAGAAAAAGACAAAACCGTCAAGCAGCTCAAGAAGAATCGACAAATAACAACAACGCCAATGCAAACCCCATTCAACAATTAGTGAACTTACTAGCCGGAGCGATGAATAATCAACCTTAAGCTCCACCGAATACGACGTTCAAAGATTTCAAGGTGGTGGGACCGCCAGAGTTTAAAGGCTCCATGAACACGATCGAGGCTCAAACGTGGGTTATGGAGATGGAAAAGGTTTTTGATGTTGCAAGAGTCAAAGAGGATGAGAAAACCGCTTTTGCAACGTTCATGTTGAAATCCGAAGCCAGTTATTAGTGGCAAGCAAATAAGGTCCGTGGAGGAGAAGGTATGATCATGTAGGAGAGGTTCAAGGAGATGTTTTTTGAGATGTATTTCCCAACCAGCTCGCAGAACCAAATGGAGGTTCAGTTTCTGGAGTTAAAACAGGGGAATATGTCCGTACCAGACTATGCGGTAAGATTGAATGAGTTGTCTTGGTTTGCCACATATCAAGTACACACAAATGAGAGAAAAGCAAGAAGGTTTGAACAAGGATTAAAGCCCTGGTTGTATAGTAAAGTGTCTTTGTTTCAGTTGAAGACATTCGTTGGAGTACTAGAAAAAGCCATACTCGTTGAAGGTGGAAGTGATGCGGTAACCAAATATAATCAGGATCAGAAGAGGAAGAAGTTTGAAAGTGAAGGAAATAAAAAGGCTAGTGAAAGTAACACGGGAGGTGGTAATAATAATCAAAAGAGAAGGTGGTCTGACAACTCGTCAACTGGAAATCAACAAGGAGGTCAGAAAAAGAGGATCGAAGTGTGCCCGACATGTGGGAAAGCTCATTTGGGAGTGTGTATAAAGGGTAAACGAGTATGCTACAATAAGTATAGTCATAACCAAAGTTTAGACATAAGAATGAACTTGTGATGACTAGTTACGTTATAATTGACTGGTATTATGAATGAAAATGATATGTAGGATTAATTCAAGGAACGTGTATAATTAATGTGTAATCAACGCACGAGGCAAGTTTCCTAACCCGACTCGTTATCATTATTCAAGTTTATAATTTACATCGAGTAAATTCTCATTATTATTAATCAAGTTCAATTTGTTATACTAAAGATTATTTATCTTTTCAAAGTATGATTCTGTTATACAATACTTGTTCTATTGTATATCTCTTGAGATTGTTATTCAATTTAAATATCATTTATTGTTGAACCTTATTGGACTAGTGTTGATGAACGTTCTAAATTTCAGAACCCTTATTGATTTATCCAAACCAAACTTCCTTAGGTGCGGACTCTAATGTCAAACTGAGATGAACAACCCTGTATAGGGATTCATTATGCGTTTGCATTAAAATATTGTGCACAGTATGGTACTAAGGGTTGATCCCCCTAAGTACGAGTAGAAGATTTCATAGTCTTATGACTGTTAAAGGTTTCAAGTATAACCCTTGATAACCTAGGACATAGTTTAATGTCTTATGACCCTTAGAAATCTTTTGAATTCTTGTTATTCATTCTTGATTCAAAAGTTGAGTTTTATTCCAGAAGTCTTTGATTCACTCGAATGTTATTATATATTATTATTTCATTTTTATACTTGTGGGCAATTATGCTCACTCTTGCGTAATAATAACATTGCAGTTAAAAACGAAAGGTCCGACGAGCCTTCTACTAGCAAAGGCAATGAGAAGATTAACAAGTGATGAAGACTTGTTGTTTTATGTGATGATGTATTTTTATTTAGACTTATGTTAACGATGTGTGAGATGATTAATTATTTATGTTTCCGCAGTTAAGATTTAAGGTTAGTATGACCTGGGATTTATGTAATTATTCAGATGATGTAACTCCTTAAGGAAAGGATTTATTTCTATCTATTTATGCTTTCATTTATTATGGGTAGATAGACATATGATGTTTGAATAGTGAACACCAAATCATTTGAGAATTTAAGTACCCGGATTTGGGGGTGTCACAGATTATGTCCCCAGAATCACAACTCAAACAATTAAATCGTCACATTCTTCCATTCTTACAAAGATTATATCCCCATAATCAAAGACATAGACTAAACAAATAACTCCGGGTAATTCTTTATCATTTCAGCTTTGAGTTCCCATGTAGCCACTTCGACATTGTGGTTCCTCCATATTACCTTCACAGAAGGTATCACTTTATTCCTAAGCACTTGTTCTTTCCTTTAGACTATCTAGATAGGAACCTCTTCATAAGACAAATCTTTACTGAACTACAACGGTTCATACTCGGTTACATGCTTGTAATCGGGTTTATACGGATCGCAACACCGATACGTGAAAAACGTTGTGCACGTGTTCTAATTCTAGAGATAAAGCTACCTCGTAAGCCACTTCTCCCACTCTTTGCAGTACCTCAAAAGGTCCTATAAATCTTGGGCTGAACTTTCCTTTCTTGCCAAAATGAATTTTCCCATTCGAAGGAGAAACTTTCAGGAAAACGAAATTTCCTACGTCAAATTTACGATCTTGTCTGTGTAGATTATCATATTTCTTATGTCTATCTTGACAAACTACAAGTCTTGCTCTGACAAGTTTGATAACTTCAGTGGTCTACTATATCAGTTATGGTCCTAACAATTGACGTTCACCAACTTCATCCCAGCACAGTGGAGTTCTGCATTTCCTGCTGTACAATGCCTCGTATGGTGGCATACCGATGCTTGCGTGGTAACTGTTATTATAGGCAAATTCTACAAATGGTAAATGATCATCCCAGTTTTCTTTAAAATCCATGATGCATGCTCTAAGCATATCTTCTAACGTTTGGATTGTTCGTTCGCTTAGCCCATCGGTTTGCGGATGATATGTTGTACTCATCTTCAGTTGCGTCCCCATGCATTCCTGTAGTCTCTTCCAAAAATTTGATGTGAATCTCGGATCTCTATCTGATACTATTGACACTGGAACTCCATGTCTTGATACGATCTCTTTGACATACAATTTTGCTAGCTGGTCAAGATTAATCTAATCCTTATTGGCAAAAAGTGTGCTGATTTCGTTAATCTATCCACTATCACCCATATCGCATCGTATCCTTTCTGAGTTGTTGGAAGACCTACCACAAAATCAATTGTGATGTGCTCCCACTTCCATTCCGGTATTTCCAATGGTTGAAGTAATCTGCTTGGTCTTTGATGCTCGGCCTTCACTCTCTAACATGTCAAACACTTTGTCGCACATTCTGCAACGTCTCTTTTCATATTTGGCCACCAAAAATTTCGCCGCAAATCTTGGTACATTTTTGTACTTCCCGGATGAATAGAATATCTTGAGTTATGAGCTTCTGTCAAGATGTCTTCTTTAATATCCTGTACTGTTGGAACCCAAATTCGTCCCTCGAATCTTAACATTCCCTCAATATCAATCTTATACTTCACCTCCTTACCATCGACCACACTTTCCTTTATTTTTCTGCATTCTTCATCTTGTAGTTGAGCATTCTTCACATTGTCCACTAAAGTTGGACTAGCTTCCATCTGGTATAATTTTTCATCGAATTCTTTTGGAAATTTGATTTCCAACTCTAGCCTTGCCATTACTGAAATGAGCTCCTCCTGGTTGGTTAACAACATCAACTTTTCTCTGCCTTTTCTACTCAAGGCATCCGCAACCACGTTTGCATTGCCCGGATGATAAAAGATCTCGCAATCATAATGTTTTATTAATTCCACCCATCTTCTTTGACGCATGTTCAGGTCCTTCTGTGTGAAAATATACTTCAGACTCTTATGGTCTATGTAGATCTCACACTTCTCTCCATAGAGATAATGTCTCCATATCATCAGAGAAAACACCACCGCAGTCAATTCTAAGTCATAAGTCAGATACCCTTTCTCGTAATCTTTCAATTGCCTTGATGCATACGCAATGACCTTACCGTTCTGCATAAGGACACAGCCCAACCCTTTGTGTGAAGCATCACTATACACCACAAAATTTCCTGTATTATCTGGTAATGATAACACAGGTGCTACACTGAGCTTATTCTTCAATTCGATAAAACTCTCCTCACATTTTTCTGTCCAAACAAATTTTTTAGCTTTTCTCGTCAAATTTGTTAACGGAGTTGCAATCATAGAAAAATCCTGAATAAATCGTCTATAATAACCTATCAATCCCAAGAAACTTCTTACTTCTGATGGAGTTCTTGGTTGTTCCCAATTTATCACAGCTTTGACTTTTGATGGATCCACTAAAATTCCATCTTTGTTAATTACATGCCCAATAAATTGTACACGTTCCATCCAAAATTCACATTTAGAGAATTTTGCATACAACTTTTCGTTTCTTAGCGTCTCCAGCGTCAAACGTAAATGTTCCACATGTTCTTCTTGAGATTTGTAGTACACCAAAATATCATCAATGAATACCACCACAAATTTATCTAGAAATGGTTTAAACACCATGTTCATCAAATCCATGAACGCTGCAGGAGCATTTGTTAAACCAAAAGATATCACCAAAAACTCGTAATGTCCATACCGAGTTTGGAATGTCGTCTTCGGTACATCCTCCTTTCTTACTTTCAATTGGTGTTACCCACTTCTCAGATCTATTTTCAAGAAGTATTTAGCACCCTTCAATTAATCAAACAAGTCATCTATTCTTGGTAACGGATATTTATTCTTAATAGTGACTTTGTTTAATTCTCTATAATCAATACAAAGACGCATTGACCCATCCTTCTTCTTCACGAATAACACCGGCACTCCCCACGGTGATACGCTTGGTTGAATATATTTCTTGTCTAGCAATTCTTGCAGTTGTACCATCAGTTCTTTCATCTCTACCGGAGCCATTCTGTACGAAGCCTTCGATATTCGAGCAGTTACTGGCGCTAAGTCGATCACGAACTCAATTTCTCTGTCAGGCGGAAGTCCTGGCAAATCTTCCGGAAACACGTCTACAAAATCCCTAACAACTGGTATCTCCTCCAGTTTCACACCTTTTTCCTTTTGAGTATCTACTATATAAGCTAAGTATCCTACACAGCCTTTACTCAATAACTTCCCGGTGTGCATAATCGTCAAACATCTCATTTGTCTAGGCGATTTGCTACCATAGAAAACTACATTTGACAGAGTCATAAGGTTTACACATTTCTTTTGGCAGTCAATTATCGCTCCATAATTGAATAGCCAATCCATTCCCAAAATTACATCAAACTCTTCAAGTTTTATCGGGATTAAATCAACTGTCATAACATTCCCCTTTATATTCACCCTACAATTCTTGAATACAGATTTAACAAGAATTACCTCCCTATTTGTAATTTCTATTTGTAAAGGGAAATTCAACTCTCCGCTAGGTAATTCTAACTTCTTAGCAAATTCCTTAGATATAAACGAGCAAGTAGCACCCGAATCAAATAATACATATGCATTTATATCATTGATTAGGATAATACCTGACACGACATCTTTTGATTGCATCGCGTCTTGCACTATCATGTTGAAGGTTTTGGCTCTAGGCTTATTTGATGATGTTGGTCCCGCAATAGTTAGTGCACCTCCACCTCCACTTCCCTTGCTCCTATTTGTCTCTTCAGCTTTCTTCTTAGGGCAATTATGAGCAAAATGATCCTTTGACCCGCAGGTGTAACAAACATTCTTCTTCGGTTGATTGCAATTAGGGGCAATGTGACCCTCCTGGCCACAGTTAAACCACACACGCTTCCCCCTTAAGCACATACCCATGTGAAACCTGTCGCATATAGCCCATGCGTCAAACGTCTTCTTATGTTGGTTACCCTACTGATTTCCAGCTCCCATAGTTGCATTCCACTTTCTCTTCAGGTTATTGTTACCATTTCCATTGTTACCACCACCATTCTTAACTTCGCCTTCATTCTTCTTCTTTCTCTGCTCTTCATTGTACTTTGTTACCGCCTCGCCTCCACCTTCAGTGAGAATTGCCTTCTCTAGCAGTGTTGTAAATGTCTTCAGCTGAAACATAGAGACCCTACTGTACAACCAGGGTTTCAGTCCCTGCTCAAACCTCTTAGCCTTGCGCTCATCTGTGTTGACTTGTTATGACGCAAACCTTGCAAATTCGTTAAATTTTGCGGCATACTCTAATACCAACATTGATCCCTGTTTCAGTTCTAGAAACTGCACCTCCAACTGATTCTTCGAACTCTCTGGGAAATAAGTCTCGAAAAATATCTCTTTAAACCTATCCCAAGTCATTACCCCTTGACCTCCTCGAGTTTTATTGGCTTGCCACCAATAACTAGCATTTGCTTTCAACATAGACATTGCAAATGCAGTCTTCTGATTATCCCCTACCCTAACAACATCGAAAACTTTCTCTATCTCCATGATCCAGGTCTGTGCCTCAACTGGATTCAAGGACCCACGGAATTCTGGTGGTCCAACCGCATTGAGGTCCTTAAAAGTTATAGCTTGATTCTGCGGTTGATTCTGCAATGCTCCCGTCAGTAATGTCACTAACTGCTGAATTGGGTTAGCCTCAGCATTGTTGTTATTGGTAGATCCCCCAGGGGTCCTCTGTCGTGGTTGACGTCTTGGAGGCATTTTCTGTTAAAACATACTCATTAGAATGTTACTCAATTTGTTTAAGTATTTTCTACTTAACTTGCACCTCATAAAAGAAATCGTCACATAAGACATAACACTTTGAATAAAATAAAATAATATCTTTTATTCATTCATAATCTTTTTGAAAACATAAGAATAATAGCATCACTGCTATTTACATTACTTTCCTGAACTACTAAAGTTTCAGGATAACTTCATCATCATATCCCATTGATTTCATATCACTAGGGATTTATATATTATTTAACATTTATTAATCGCATATTAGGTACATTGCCTACAATGTCCTACTAAGATGTTGCGTAGCCTTACGACGCTCTTCCTCCATAATCCGGAACATTGTTCGGCGATCTAATATGTATGGCGGCAGTGTCTTGAACTGAATTGGATAACCCATGACCCTATCTTGAGCTCGATTGATCACGGTGTTGACAACGTTATTCATCTCTTCCATCTTCATCCTCTTTGCTTGTGCGTCTCTCGCTGTTATCCCAGTTCGTTGATAAGCTTCCTCGTACGCATCTTCGGCTCTTGCCCTCTTAGTAGATTCTTCTTTTTAACTTGTTCCTCAGCTCTGCAATCTCCGTTGTCATTTGTTCATTCTCTTCTTCAGTGTGAACCAGATTCTCTTCGACATTGTTAAGACTTTCCTCTCGATCTTGGATCTCGTCGTCCTTCTGTGCCATCAAGGTCTGTTGTTCAGCTACTATCTCTTCTAACTCCTCGAAGGTATCCTGAAGTTCCACATTGCGGTCGTATACTTCATCGAACATACGAGCAGCGATTGAATTCAGTGGAATCTCCTCCTCCTCATCCTCGTCCTCCTCATTCGACTGTGGCAGCTCAACGGGATCCTCCTCATCCGTTTTTACATCATCATCCTCATCAGGTAAACCCCCATGCTTAACCACTGTGACCAACAGAGCTGACTCCCGTGGAAGTAGTTGTTCCCAAACCACCTGAATGTTATGAGACTCCTCTTCTCTAGGCATCTAAGGTCCTTCCTCCCTAGCCTGACTGGATTCTCCTACATTAGCCATCCTGACAACAAAAATTTTTAAGTTTTAATTATTACTTATTACTACTCGACACTCACGAGCACATAGTTTGGAATCACACAAGCACATAAGTGTTTTATTCCTTCTTTCCTGAAACTCGATAAGAGTTTATTACTACTATCTTTTCAAAGGTTACTTCCTAAGGCTTTTCCCCACCTAAGGTTCATAACCTAAAGCTTTGATACCAACTTGTGACACCCCCAAATCCAGGTACTTCATTTCCACAAGATTTGGTGTTCACTTTCCATTCATTCATATCTACTACCCAAATATAATAAAATTAAATCATAAATCCTCCTTTTAAAAAGGGTTACATCATTAATCAAAAAGTCTCCCAGGTTTTCTAACCTTAAAACATCAATCAAGTGCGGAAATAAAATAATTACATAACATCATTAAGTATAAAGTCTATTATCATGACAATAAATGAAATTAAAAGTCTTCGTCACTTGTACATTTTTCCTTTTACTTTGTTTGTAGTAGGTTCATCGACCTTCTCAACCTTCGCTACAATAATTATATTTATGCAAGAGTGAGCAAAACAAATGCTCAATAGATATAGTAATGAATCAACAAGAGAATAACAACTGCCCATGAATAGGCTCATCAAAACTGAATAGTACTCTATCAATGATAATCAAAAACTGAAATCAAAATATGAAATGAATCTGAGGGTCATAAGACCACGAACTATGTCCACGGTTACAAGTAATCTTTCAACTTTAACCTAAATAGTTATACTGTAGGGACTTCACGTACTTAGGGGGATCAGCCCTTCGTACCATGTATTGTGCACAAACATCTAAATGCAACGCGTACCCCTATAGTAGGGTTGTTCTTCTCAGTTTTAGAGTACAAGTCCGCACCAAAGAAAGTTTGGTTTGGATAAGCTTTCAAGGTAGTTTAGAGTTTCACAATCATCAACTAAGGGATTAGTTGAATCAACAAGACTTAACAACACTACGAGTGAACAATAATAGTTTAATATGGAAAATGAATAATCATAAGTAAACTAACTATATACTAAACTCATGCTTATAAACAACTAAAAACCATAAGTATTGAATAAAAAAATAAACCTTGCTTGAACAATATTAAGTTAAGGCTATGATCTTGAGGTAAAAGAATTAAGTTAAGAACATGTACTAAGGAATTACAAGCTTAAAATGAAACTTGCTCAAAATAACAATAATATTTTGATTTGCGTTAAATAAATGAAATAGAACAACTTAGTTAGAGATTTGAGTTCAATAATAGGCATTTATCACAAAAGAATAGAACTTAAGAAAACTTGCTTAACTATAAACAAGTTAGAACAACTCAATAATGATTAGAAGTCAAACTTGCTTGAATAATGTTAGAATTAGAGCTTGCTCGAATAAAGATTAAGAATAAAAGAATTTGCTTAATCAAAGTTTAAAGTAAGTAACTTGCTCAAAGTAAAGAGGTAAGGTTTAGAAACGTGCCTCACGCGTAAGCTATAATATTAAAACTCACGTTCACCTACACATAGTATTAGAATCACAATATCTATTAGTTATATTAACATCCACTTTTCAAACTAACACTCACTTCTAGCTAACTTGTTATTTTAGTACAAGTCTTATTTTGCCATATACATTTTAGAATTCATAAGTGTTAACTTCACAACACTTATCTATCATTCATTGTGTTCACTAAGTTATAACATCACGTTCAGTAACTTACTAATCCATTTTACAACTTTGAAATTATAAATGACATGACACGATTTTATTTTAACCTCCTCATTACATGTTTGTTACTTTAACACATCATTAATCTAATTTATAATGGTATCTAAGTCTCTGCTTTGTAGTGGCGAAGCCACCGTCTCGAGATAAGGGTATGCGCGGCAGATCGCCATACACGAACTTTAGGGCTCAAGCAAATGTGCCATTTTGGCCTTGACACCCAAGAAATTTACTTATTTGGTGCACAAACAGAAATGAAACGCAGACAATAGTGTTCCGTTTTTAGCCCAACTAACACGAATTTCACTCACAAAACAGTAAAATTAACATATACAATTGGTATAAAACTAACACAAACATGTTTCCTCACATATTCATCAACTTAGAACGATTAAACAACACTTTCAACTATTTTAATTCCTTGAATTTCATGTTTTCATATAAAACTCCATTTTTTGACATTCTTCACAAAAATTCACACTGTGATCACAATTCTACACCAAATTACTTCGTTCAAACTATGTTCTCTTCTTTTCTTAATGGGCTAGCATAATCAAGACTCAATTTATAGATTAACATTCAAATTAACCACTAACTTTGGTACTTTCATAAGCAATATGAAAAATATATACTGTAATTACTTTTCTTTCTTTATAAACGAAATTAGCATAACAAATTCTTGTTTACATACAAACTCAAACATCACAAACACGTATAATCACCATAATTCAGTTGTATAGCAACAATTCAACAAATTGAATTCACAGAAGTTGAAAACTTAACATTTTTGTCGTAAAACCTATATATATATATATATATATATAATATCAAAGTGATAGAGAAATACCTGAAAGTAGTATGCACACAAGCCAATCATGTTTAATGATAAAGCATATACTTTGTAACAATCTTATTCATTTATTAATAAAAAGTATTAATTTATTAAAGGCTTTTAATTATCTACATGATCTTTGTTTATAATATGTGATAAACCCATAGTTTTAAGCAATGCTTTTAGAATAATGATGATGATCATTCTAATGAGATCTAAATTCTTAGAAAGCTTAAAACTAAAATAGTTCCCAATCGTTGGATTACTAAATTGGGGATTAGTAAATCCGGATAGATTAGTACATCGTTGCTTGCTCATTGGATGAGGATGATTGATCTCATGATCATTTGTGTGGAACACTAAAAGCAAGTATGTAGGTGCTTATTAGAGAATAAGTTCATCGAAGCGTGGCTCGCTAAAGAATACCTAATGGAGTTTTACTTTCACATCGATAGGAATTCTGTAGTGATAGTAGTAGTGAAGTGATCCTTGGACTTGAGATCATCATAGTATCTTGTGTATGATGAGTTATACTTTGACTTATTCCTTAAGACCCTTAGGGTATATCAAAGGGGTATGCTTGGGTATAATAAGTTGTATGCATGGAGATAATGTATGATCAATAAAGAATCTACCACTTATTAAAAAAAAGAGAAATGTCTATGTGATTCGATAAATGACAACCCAAAGTAGTCCTTGGCGAAGCGAATAATAAAATTAGAAAGGAGTTTCTAATTTGCATTATTTGGAGTTGTGCATTTAAGAGTCGAAATACATATAATTAAATAAAATAAGACTTGACAAAGAATTCCATGTCTTATATTTAATTGGGACATTGTATGGTGGAAGGATTGAATTGTGCGGTAACTATTTACTCAAAGGTTCTTTTATGATTAATGTTGAAATCTATATTATCCGGAAAGTCGTTGATCGCTAGGGAGAGCTTATCCTATTGTAGAATAAATATTATTTATTTAAATAAATTAATAGTTTAATTTATTTATTTAAATAAGATTAGAATTGTTCTAATTGATTTATTCACAACCTAGTTTAATATGGAGAACCTAAAGGGTCACACCATAAAAGGAAGAATAATTATTTAAGAAGTTAATGGCATAATCGTAATAATATGTTAAGTATATTTAATTTAATCTATGGTGATAGAATAAATTAAATAGCTTAATATTTATTATTTAATATTTTAGAAATATTAAATATAAATTAATAAGAGAGAGTCTTATTAATATTATTACAATTATTATTATTATTTTAATTTCTAAAAGAGTTTAGGAATTAATTTAATATAAGTACTCTCATTTATTCCTAATTGGATTAGGAAGGAAAATTAGTTAAAGGAGTTTAATTAATTATCCCTAATAAGATTAGGGAGCCCCTTTAATTAAAAGGGTTTAATTAAATAATACCTTATTTTTTTAATAGGGTTACTTGATATCTTTATAAGAGGAGTCTTATATCAGATATCATGACGACGTTATAATTCCAATGGTTGGAGAGTACGCTCCTTTTCTATAGAGATAGAAAAACTAGGGTTTAGCTAACCACCCATCTTCTTGAATCCTTTTTCTTCCTTGGTGGATCACCTCTAGAGGCCAAACACTTGGGTGGCTAACGTTGATCAAAGGAAGGAACCAAACCCGGTGAATTCAAGTTGAACGCGAAAGGATTTGGAAGTGAACTTGTACCTGAGGAAGCTCGATCTTCAAGGGTATGATTTTATTCTTTATCTTTTCGTTTAATTAATAATTATGCATAAAGGGTGATCCGAGTATATAGTTTGTAAAATTTTAAAACTCTGATTTTTACACGTTTTCGCTTATTTTTGCAATTTGATTGCGTTCATGAATATTACAAACCTAACAATACCTTCTTACGCTTAAACAATCATTGCTAACCAACTGATAATTTCTATGGAAAAACTCAGGAATCCTCTCTCAAACTCCCTCAATTCCTCTGAAAAACTATCTTCTCTTTTCTCTTCTTAGGCTTAAGCAAAATACTTTTCACGTATACTAAAATACACCCAACGCATAAAATCAAACGTATGAAACCGCCGTTATAATAAATAAAATAATAAGTTATCAGTTATAATTATATTTTATATTTATTATTTTATTAATTTATTTATTTTATTTATTATAATTAAATTTCAAAAATTCAAAATCTATAAGGCTTTGTTTGGCAAAAACCCTTTAAAATAAAGACTTAATATCTTTAAACCTTGTTTGGAAAAACTAAATTAAACTCCTTTAATTTATTTTAATAACCCATTTATAGCATAGTTTATTGTCACACTTTTATTACCAAATTAAATTAAAAATATTATAATAATCCATTTAATCCATATCAACTCTCTAATTTAATTATTAAATTAAATTAGAACATTATATCATAATAATTAATTTCCTTCACTCATAAATTATTTATTTCACAAATGAATAATTAAATAAAATCCAAAACAAATATTTACTTAACAATAAACACATCAATTAAATATTTATATAATTCAATAAATATTTAAAATTATAATTTAAAATTTCCAGATTGTTACAAGCATTCTTTATTGGTCTTTTTCTAGTGTTGGTATTTCTTCAAGCCGACTTCCCTTCTCTTCGTTTATTGCACTGTGCACAAGTCGAGTGATGGTTTGAGACCCGGCCTTGGCTATGACGCCACTCTCAAGATAAATGGTGGTGTATGCTTGCCTGAATCTTCGATGAGTTTAGGCTTTCGGCTTTGGCCATTGTGGCAATTTTAAGCCTTGAGCCGCCACTTATTAATTCCAATTCAATGCCTCGAGACACCTTTGTGATTTCTTATTTTGTGAACTTTCAGGGCTCATAACTTATTCGTTATAAGTCCGAATTGGCTCGTTCAAAAGTCGTTAGCTCAAAAATCACATGCTCTATGATTCCATTAGAAAATATTTCATTTTTCAAATCTTTTAACTCAGAATGCACCGATTAGTTCATTACTACGAAAACAATAAACTTTCATGAACGTTCAAAACTCGTTTCTTCGTTCTAAGTCAGAATTTGGTCATTTTTGAGTCCGCAACTCTACAATGCCAATTTACACTAATCTCCATTGAAAACCAACATTTCCAAGGTAAATGTTAACTTTTAACTTCCATTCTGAGAATTTAACGATTTCGACGATTATCGACTCTAATCTCGTAAATTTCGCCATAATTTCGTTACTTGAGATTTTTATACCATTCAAAATGGATTCATTCCATCATTATAACATCCTAACCAATCATAATTCATTACATCATTTACATGACAAATTCTTACAAGTTCTTCATTAGTCCAATACTTCCATTATTTTGCTTATCTTACAACATGACTTATTAAGGTCTAAGTCCATTCATTAGCCATTCTTATCACTTCTTATCATACATGTTCTATCAATCAACACTTCTCTAACAACCTACAATTGAAGAGATGGAAGATTAATAATCTAAAGGTGCTTACCCTTGTTGATCAAACTTGGTTCTTCTTCTTCTTCTTTTCAACTTGAAATACAAAGACTAGCTTTTCTTGCTTTTTCTCTAAAATGAATAAGTTATAAGTTGTTCGTGAATAATGATAAGACAATAATGAACTAACAACTCCTCTATTTATAGAAATCCTAAGGTGAGTGTTGTTAGAGTTTATGCCCTAGAGGCCAATTATTTGATATAATTGCTTAACATTTTGATATTATATTTGATTAAATAAATGAATGATTTTATTATGGTTTTATTTACTGCGTTATATAAATGTTAACATAATAAAATTCCTTAGTTTAGTGATACAATTTATATAGTTTCAAGTATGTGACTTGAACATGAGATTATATAAATACAATTAGTATCATTGCTCTTAAATGTCCCTAGTCGAGTACCATTGTTGATAAGACAACAATGATGCATTGAGACTAGTATGTGGATTGACTGATGACCAAATCTCATTGGTCATAAATATATGAGATATTAAGTCAATTCATAGGTATGTGTTAGAGAACGATGTACTGGACAGACCCACCATGAGAATTCTATGTGGAGCATTGAAGTGTCATTAGTGATTCTCATAGTGACAATGATGTAATGGTCCTCTGACCTAAAATCACTATATTTCTACACGAGAATTTATGTGACGGCCCCGAATCCGAGGTCCCGAATCACCGCGGATCCGATTTGATCATTCTATACAACTATTACCATTTGCGGAAGATATAAACATAAACTATTTATACATTAAACTTACACACTTTTCCCCAAGGTCGAGTAACCTTAACTTATACACAATACATAACTTATTTAACTTACAATAACATTATCATCATACATTACTATTACAAATCTAATCGCATACGTAAACTAAAGATGGAACTATCTTTAACCTTTCCTTGTATCTGACGCGTTCGTCTTAATCTGCAATGTTTATCATGATATTGCAAGGGTGAACATAAGAATTGCCCAGCAAGTTTAAGTTCAACAATATAACGATATATCATGATTGAAAGAGTCTGAATAATAAGCTGGCTACAATTCAACAATATAATTGTGAACTAGTAGGAACAAATTTATGACTGAACAAGTATTATACATGAATAAATATATAAAAACAATGGCAATGAAGGTGATCAGCCTTTCATACCAGACTTATACATGCAATATATATACGAGTATAATTCATGGCAACCAAAGATGATTAACCATAAGCTTATCCGAATAAAACAACTCTTATTAGAGTTAGGTAAAACAAACTTGCACGAGCAGTTGATTCTGTAATGCAATTTATAACGCTTTATCGAAGACCTAATATCAGTAATATAGATCTCCAATATTAGAATAATATCATCACAATATAATACTATTATATATATACATAGAATAACCTAAACACATAACACATAACCATATCAGTCTACAACACCTATAGGACTCGATATCAAGTCAAACTATTGCAGTCTGAGTTGAACCCGACATAATTTTAACATCTCGACGGTCTAGTCGGACAATTCAGTCAAAATATTTTTCACAAGCTCATAATAATTTTTAAATAATTATTACTATTTATCTTGATTTTCAATCATTAAACTCGTATTTATATAATTTAAATACCACATAATTCTTTAATCATTAATATTTAATTTTTATCACATATTAATGAAATACATGTCATAATATTATAATATATTTATAATATATCAAAGTATTTTAATACCTTAAAATCATTTAAATATGATTTTTAAACACTTAAATTCTTTATCGATAATTGCTATTAATATTAAAATATTAACATTTTCTGACAAAATATCAAAAGTTATATTTTATAACTCAAAATATTTTCTAAACCGTGAAAAATACCTTTACACTTTGTGGTGCAAATGCGACTTATAAGTGATTGGTCATTGAACTTTAAAAATATCACAATTGGACCATTGTGCTTTCTAAAAGCTGAAAATTGAGGCCATTAAAATCTAATTTCTTGGGCCGATCAATCAAATAATTACACGTGGCATTGAAAAAAAAAATCAAAATATTATTATTTTCTTATGTGGCAATCTGAAAAAAAAATCATAAATAAAATCATTGATTATGTGGCAAAAAATGATTAAAATAATAATAAATTGAAAATAAATAACAATTAATTTATTTTAAAATAAAATAATTAATTTTAAAATAAAAAATAAAATAATTAATTTTAAAATCAAAATAAAATAATTAATTTTAAAATAAAATAATAAAATTAAAATAAATATTTGGAATTAATGATTAATAATTATTCATTAACTTGTAAAATGATTATTTTATTTTTATTTTAAAATTAATTATTAATCATTCCTGTTAAAAAATCATTAACTTGTAAAAAAAATCATTTTTGCCACATAAAAAAATTATGTTTTAAAAACAAAAACATAATTTTTTTTACTTGTAAAATAAAATTTTGTTATTTTTCAAAAATCTATTTTAAAAAATTTGTTTTAGAAATTCTATTTTAAAAAACAAAACAAATTTTTTTTTACTTGTAAAATAAATTATGTTTTTAAAAACTATGTTTTAAAAAAGTTACATTTTACAAAATTACATTTTAAAATTTTGTTTAAAAAAATATATTTTTTAAAAAAGCAGAAATTTTTTTTATGTTGCAAAAATGATTTTTTGATAGGAATGATTAATAATTATTTTTAAAATTAAAAATAAAATAATCATTTTACAAGTTAATGATTAATTATTAATCATTAATTCCAAATATTTATTTTAATTTTATTATTTTATTTTAAAATTAATTATTTTATTTTGATTTTTAAAATTAATTATTTTATTTTAAAATGAATTAATTATTATTTAATTTAAATTTATTATTATTTTAATCATTTTTGCCACATAATCAATGATTTTATTTTTGATTTTTTTTTGTATTGCCAAATAAGAAAATAATAATATTTTGATTTTTTTTTTCAATGCAACGTGTGTAATTATTTGACTTCCGTCCAAGAAATTGGACGGAATGACCTGAATTTTCAGTTTTAGAAAGCACAATGGTCCAATTGCATATTTTTAAAGTTTAGTGGCCAATTGCTTACAATTCGACGACCACAAGCGGGTAAAGGTGTTTTTTGCCTTTTCTAACCCTTAAATCATTTTTATATGATTTATAAATCATTAATTCTATTTTTCATAATTTATTTAATATATTTCTTAAATAAACTAATTATCATTAATATTGATTAATTAATGAAATTCATCACAAAATATTAAAAGTCACTAAAAATAACTTAAAATATTTTCTTTTACCATAATATTATTTTTCATGATTTTTATGTATTAAAATCATTTTTAAATTATTTATTTAATATTATAATTAAATAAATTAAATACCATTTATATTCCAAAAATATTAAATATTTATGAAATATACTCAAAATAATTAAAAACTATTTTTTAGAATTTAATATAATTTTTTAGAATTTATTTAGTATTTTTAATAATTAAAAACCATTTTATTTGATTTATTTAATTGAAAATATTAAGTTTCGTAATTAAGTGTCGCTAAAGGAACCATAGGCGACAAAACTACCATAGGCGACAAAACTGTCGCTAATGGTGTTCTTGAGGTGTTCTTGAGCTTTTCCAGAAACTCATAGTCAGTTGTGAGGTTACTACTTTGACCATCAATAAATCTAGGATCACGTTGCTTTTGAGCTGGTAGATTGTATTAAGACTGTAGTATACGTGTAACACTTCAATTAGAATCAAGTTGCATGGCAATCCTACATCACAACAGAAAGATATTGACCTCTAAAAATCATGTCAGACCTGTTCTTCATTTTCTGGGTTACCCAGAAAATGAAGAACAGTGCAGGGTCCCTACTTTGAGCCTTTCATTCTTTGCCTTCTGTGGTCGGTTGGTGTGATCTAGTGGTTCAAAAATGTAGTCGAGATGACAAGATACAATCTCATAACTTCATATCATAACCACAGCATCCCATATGACAGAAAAAATCTAGTCAACGCTTGTCGGAAAAATTCTACATTGAAGGTTCTGGGTTTTCCAAAACTTCAACAAAACAGACAGTCAACCAAGTTTTGACCACAAATATAAACAATTCTGTTATTAATAGAGGTGATATAATAGCATGGTTTAGTAGTTCATATACCAGTATATAACATTCGACCAACAACACGACCAAAAACATAAAACACAAGCAAGATCCAGGGTCTAGAAATCCTTGTCAGACCGTTTCTGGAATTCTGGGCTTCCCAGAATTCGTTTTTTGTGAACGGTCAACGACATTTGACTGACTATATCTGTCAATCTACACGTTATCTGGGCCTGATACAAGTATCAGATCAAAGACCATACAACATACTACAAGTACAAAAGCTTAAAACATAAAAACCATTAACAAGTAAAGATCTAGAGGCCCTGACATTAGGCTGTCAGGCCTTATTTTTCAACTTTTCCAGATTTGATAAATCTTTAATTTCGAGCATCTAGATGTTATGGATCCATGATCCAACAACCCAGGTCTCTAAAAGGCACCTTCTAACACATATCTAACCAATCATTAACATCAAAACACATGATTTACAAAAATTAGGGTTTATACCACTTTGAAGCTTGATCTTGATTTCTGATCTTTGGGATTTGTTCCGGCTAAGCTAAGAAGCATTCTGGGCTTATCTTATTACTCTATCTCATTCCCATTCCCGAAATATAGAGAGAGAAGGGCTTGGGAGAAATGAGAAATAAAAGTGGTTTTTCTCTCTCTTTAATCTATATAATAGATATGATGCAATGTATTTGCTAGCAAGTTGGGGCTGATTTTGGACACATAACTAGGGCTAGGAGTAGGGTTTGTTCACCCACCCAATTTAGGTCAAGATCTATACACCAACTTAATAAAGAATTGCTAAAGGGGTAAAATAGTCATTTCTATATAATTTTTATTTCTAGATTTGTCATTTGTTGCAACCCTTAGGGTTTAGGGTTTGAGCCATTTAGGGTTTAGGGTTTGAACCCTTTAGGGTTTATGGTTTGGCAATTTGATTTCTAAAATTTTCAATTTAGGTTTTAAAAATCAAAAAATAATATTTCTAAATTAAACTTAGTATTTTCTAATTATATTAAAATTTCTTAATCACAAATTAAATCTTGCTAATTAGGATTCTAATTCCTAATTAAAATTACTAATTTAGCAATTAGGGTCAAAATTGTTGATTAGGGTTTATAACCCAAAATTAGGGTTTCTAATAGAAAATTAATTTTCTAAAATAGAAATTAGATTTCGTAATTAGATTAGGGTTTTCTAATTACTATAACTTGAAAATTAGGATTAATGGTTCCTAATTAACATTACAATTATTAAATTAACAATTAGATTTTCCTTATTTATAAATTAGGGTTCTTAATCCATAATTAGGGTTTCAAATTTGGAATTAGGGTTTTGTAACCAATTTGTTAAGATTAACCCTAATTAATCCTATAATTATTTACACTTACGCCATTAAGTTCTCGATTTAGGGTTTCATGCACCAAATTAGGGTTTTGGATTCCCAGAACTGAAATTAGGATTTCCAGAACCGGTTTCTAGGGTTTCTTATTAATCGCTAGGATTTTTTAACCGAACGTTAAAGTTCTTAATATATAATTAGGGTTTGTTATAGACATCGTTTATCTGTTCAACCCTTGACCCTTAACCACATACTGTACACATATACACAGAACATATTCACTTATTCCTTAATCCTGAATAATTCACCTAAATCCTTAACAGAATTTTGAAATCCTCAAAATTCCTTCTTAAAAATATCAAACGCATACACTAATTTTCTATCTAGGTTCTAATTTTTAACCTTAAATAAATTAATAAAAATTTTAAAATATTCAAAATTCTCGGGTTGTCACAATTTATGTACTTTGATATCATCAAATGTCACCTTTAATAGGGTGGACTATAAAAGTGATTATTGGGTACATCATGAATCGTGTGAGAAATATGAGTGATCTAGATGGAATTTAACCATCCTATATATTAGGGGTGATATCCATAGGCCTCTTGATTGAGTAGGACTATGAAATGCATGGCCATGCGTGCTCAAATCTTGATTTTCATATAGTCTACTCATTGATCAAGAAAACTTCAGTTAAATTATAAAGAGTATGACATATTCCATGACTCGAGTTTAATCTAGGATGTCAAGGTTAAAAGGATTAAATTACATTGAAACATTGGTCACGAAAAGGTTGCATCGAATCATCGATCTTATTATTACTTGGGTAGCAGTGATGCATTACTAGATGTCGCTCACTGTTTATAATTTTATAATATGATTTTAAAAATACTGCCAACGTAATAATAACCTATAGGGTCACACACAAAGAACGTAATTTAAATTGTAAAGATTTAAATATGTCAATATGATTGATAGAATTTTAAATTACGAATTTAAATTAATAGGATAATTTATATATAGGTATATTAATTAAGTAAGACTTAATTAAGATATATATATATATATATATATATAAATTTGGATTTTATTTTAATTGGATTAGGGTTTTGATTAATTCATATTAACTACTATATATATGATATATAGCAGCCATTTTAAGGAACGATCATAAACTCACAAACCCTAGCCGCTCTTAGAGAGAGAGACTAGAGAAAAGTTCGAAAATCTTGTTCCTTGAGTGGCTAGTACTGCAGCTCCTTTTATTGCAGAATCGTGCGACGATTTATGTGCGTTCGTGTGGATACCGTAGAGATACCGTGAGGAATTGCGTTGGAGATTCGGAGTGTTTCAGAAAAGTCTATAATCGGTATAATATCTGACCACTGAATTAATTGTTTTTCGCATGGATCCTATTTTAGGGTTTCGAAAATTGCTTTAAAATTTTAATTTCCGCTGTGCGTTTCTGTGCCGAAACCCAACAAGGGTAGTTTGGTCCTTAGGCCATCCCACCTTCTTAATCACCTCCTTACTATTCTTATCTTGGTCACCAAGTAAATTCACTTTACTTGGTCACCAAGATGGATGTCCATGTGCTCCATGGGGTCCATATGGGTTGTGCCATGGGTTTTCTTACACGGTTACCCATTGGTTCGATCCACGAATCTGGTTCTTAACATAGGCTTTAGATTTAATTAATTTAGGCCTAAGGTTGGACTTGCATTAATAACCTTTAGGCTTTAACATACTATCTATTGGGCTTGCACAATTCCTACACAAATCCTACAAGTCCAATACTATAGGATTTAAACATTTAACGTAACATCCTCGTATCCCTTACGTATACTAGATCGTGTTAGTTCCCAGTAGGCACAATATCTAGAAGGGGGGGTTGAATAGATCCTTTTTAAATTCAAATACTTTTCTCCTTTTATTTTGTATAGCTAATGATATAACATATGACAAACATAAGAATCTTTTCAAGCACATCGGAATAAGTAAAGGATCTCCTTCATTGATATATTCATAATCATACAAACATTGTTCTTAGAGTTAGTTCGTGAGACGCCCCCATAATAGGTATACATCACCCATCTTGAGTTGCCAAATACATGGTACAAAATTCAAATACAACTTAATTATACAACAGTCGTGTAAAATACGACTAAACATATGCTGTGAGTTTTAATACAAATATTGTCATCTAGACAATATACAAACTCAATGGGGTCCTAATTATATTTATTATCACACTATTTCACAGAATAGTGAGGACTACTAATGCACCATCTAGGACCATCACTTTGTTTCCCCCGACTAGTCCCTGTTACGTTCTCATTTCCTGAAGAGAACAATGAAAGCAAAAGGGTGAGCTCAACTAGCCCAGTAAGAAATATTATGACTAAGATAATGCAGAATAAATTATCGTTAGCCTTCAACAGTGTTAAATTGATACAATATAACAAACATCAAGTTTAACTGCAGCGGAACAAGAAATCCATTAGAAGAGTCAAGTAGAGAATAAAATCTACTATCTTCTATGATTTAAAAGGTTTTTCATCACTTTTATCGCTGAGACTCAACTTAATAAATAATCCACATCATCAAATCATCCCTGCACTACAGGCCAAGGAAATTCTTTAGTATCACGATCACGAATTATCCACACACTACGGGCCAAAGATAATCGTGTTTTCATCAACGGTCTTGATCATGCCATAAAACAATTCATCCTTGCACCCTTGGCCGAAGAGAATCCATAGCCATAATCATACCAAAAATTGTCCATCAATGCACTACGGGCCAATGAGGATTTTTTTTCACCTCATTTGTAACATTACGGTCATGATTATACCGAATAATCCCTGGTCATAATCATACCAAGTCCATCTATACACTACTGAGCCACCACGAGATGACTTTCAACATAATATAAACATAAGGATGATGACAATGACATAATAATTCAATAAAACAAGTTCAAGAATTAATTTATCCGAGAACCAATAACGTCCAAATTGTCGACATGATCTTGCTTTGGGAGTAAAATTCAAGAATGCTCGAAAGAATATTTCCATGAAAAAATCTTTGGATGAAGTGCAAATATCAAGGATATTCCACTAATTTCATGGAGTATAGAAATCAAAACTTTAACCAACTGAGTATAATAAAGAATAGAATAACAAAAGAAATCACCGGGCATGCAATAGGCCTTGCGATGCGAGGTTATTCCAACGAGAATAATAAATAACGGAACCGGTCATGCGTAAAACACACGACGAGATATTCCAATGAATAATAAATAATGGAACCAAGTCATGCGTAAAAGCTTACGCAGACGGGATATTCCAACAGAATAATAATTAATGGAACCAATTCAATGCGTAAAAGCACGCAGACGAGATATTCAACGAATGATAAATAATGGAACCCGGAGTCGGCGTAGTATGCACCGAAGCGGGATATTCAACGAAATAATAAAGAATGGAATAACAGAAGAATTTCACCATGTATGCGGTACTTCGCATAAACAGGTTATTCCAACATAATGATAAAGAATGGAATAACAGAAGAATTTCACCAAGTATAGGGTATCCCGTATATACAGGTTATTCCAACAAAATAATAAAGAATGGAATAACAGAATAATAAAACAAGTTCAAGAATTAATTTATCCAGGAACCAATAACGTCCAAATTGTCATCATGATACTGCTTTGTGGAGTAAAATTCAAGAATGCTCAAAAGAATATTTCCATGAAAAGATACTGGATGAAGTGCAAATATCAAGGATATTCCACTAATTTCATGGAGTATAGAAATCAAAACTTTAACAAACTAAGTATAATAAAGAATGGAATAACAAAAGAAATCACCAGGCATGCGATAGACCGTACAGACAGGTTATTCCAACTGAATAATAAATAACGAAATCAGGTCATGCGTAAAACACACAGACATGATATTCCAACAGAATAATAAATAATGGAACCAGATCATGCGTAAAGCACAGACATGATATTCCAACAGAATAATAAATAATGGAACCAGGTCATGCGTAAAGCGCAGATAGGATATTCCAACAGAATGATAAATAATGGAACCAGGTCAAGCGTAATACACACCGACAGGATATTCCAACAGAATAACAAAGAATGGAATAACAGAAGAATTTCACCATGTATGCGGTACTTCGCATAAACATGTTATTCCAACATAATGATAAAGAATGGAATAACAGAAGAATTTCACAAAGTATAGGGTATCCCGCATATACAGGTTATTCCAACAGAATAATAAAGAATGGAATAACATAAGTTCTCTTCACGAATAAAAAAGAAAGAATACCCCTTACGAGTACAACAAATAATATCCCTTACCTTTGAAAGAAGAGTATTCTGACTGGTAGGGCGAGGATATACTCGAAGAAAACTTGTACTACGCTCAAAGTTTTCTTAACCTCTAAAGAAATACGCTCAAGATTATAGAATAAGAACTCTCTCTATAGTTTCTCTCTCTAGAGTTTCAGTGAATTCGTAAGAAATAATGATGGAATGAGCTTCTATTTATAGAAGAATGGACTGCATAGTAACTAATTCATGAACGGTCCAGATTGATTTATTTTTAATCAAACGGTCCATATTTAAAGCAAAATCTTTTAAATAAAATATAATATATTCTATTTATAATCTAATAAAACGAATAACTTTATAAAAGTATTCTATTTTATATAAATAGATTTATTATACAAAACACTATGCAATGCTACAACATATGCATAATAAAATATAATATATTCTATTTATAGTTTAATAAAGCGAATAACTTTATAAAAGTATTACATTTTATATAAAAAGATTTTCTGCTTTATTAGATTAATAATACTAATAAAACTAAAAACTGAGGTGACTTATCACGTAAGCATCGATAATCAATCACAGTGTAATGCTCTTATGCGTCACATCGTATTCTTTGTACTTTTACTAACGAGTAGTTTCAATAATTAAAACTTCCGTCGTTACTTTCATAAAATATTTTTGTCGTTTTCTCAATCTGACAATAATTCTATTGTGGGGTCCACCAATGATTGTACCGGCGTACGGATATTCCCCGACAAATCGAATATTATACAACAACTTGCATACTTTTCAAAATTTGTAAATACTACCCACAACTATAACATTATCTCAAATTCACACCATATTATTAAAAAAAATATTTCGAGAAAATTAAATCTTTATTCATAAAATCTGGGGTTTCACAATCTTCCCTCCTTATGAAATTTCGCCCTCGAACTTTACGTACGTACCTGGTATGCCGAACAGGTGAGGATACATTGACTTCACTTCAAATTCTAACTCTTGAGGTATAACCTTTGAGTGTCGAATATGATCCTTCTTCTCCAAGATGTTAACACGTATATGAGACCCCATATTTTATCAATAAAGATTTAAATTTTGTCGAAATAATTTTTAATATTATGGTGTGAATTTGAGATAATATTATAGTTGTGGGTAGAATTTATAAATTTTTCAAAGTATGCAAGTGGTTATATTATATTATTCGATTGGTCGTGGGAATATTCGGTTTAGCGAGGAATATTCGTCTAACGGCTCAATCATTGGTGGACCTGGCGATAGAATTATTGTCGGATTGAAAAACGACAAAAATATTTTATTGAAATAACGGCGGAAGTTTTGCCGTGGATACCGTTGAACTACTCGGTAGTAAAGAAATACGATGTACGTGTGGTTGCATAGTAGCTGCGGTATTGATTATTGATGCTTATGTGAGAAGTCACTCGGTTTGATTCCATTATTGTCGATTAATAATATGAATTATTATAAGCGATAATGACGTTTTGTATTATTACAGTATTATTAACGTAATAAAACAGAAACATCTTTTTATATAAAATAGAATACTTTATTAAAGTTATTCTATAAATAGAATATATTATATTTTATTATGCATAGTGTTGCATAGTGTTTTGCATAGTGTTTTGCATAGTGTTGCATAGTGTTTGCATAGTAAAATGTTTTTATATAAATAGAATATATGATATTTTATTTAAAAGATTTTGCTTTAAATATGGACCGTCAGATTAAAGTAAATCAATACGGATAGTTCATGGATTAATTACTATGCATTCTATTTTCCTATAAATAAAAGCTCATTCCTTCATTATTTTCTTACGAATTCACTTTGAAACTCTAGAGAGAGAAATTATAGAGAGAAGCTATAGAGAAAAATCTATAGAGAGAAAGAAAAAGTATTCGCTACTTCACTTTTCCAATATTCAGGTTCTTCTAATGTAAGGGATATTATTTGTTGTACCGTAAGGGTGTTATTCTTTCTTATTCATGAAGAGAACTTTTGTTATTCCATTCATTATTATTATGTTGGAATAACTTTAAAAAAGTGGTATACCCTATACATAACTTTATATCTGTGACATACCCTATACTTGGTGAAATCCTTATATTATTCCATTCTTATTTATTACATTGGAATAACTTTTGTATCTGTGAGAATCCCCATACTTGGTGATCTTCTTACATTATTCCATTCTTTATTATTCTATTGGAATATCCTACATGCGTGTGTTTTACACCTACACTGGTTCCATTGTTTATTATTTCGCATTTATTATTACATTGGAATATCACATGCGTGTGTTTTACAATCGGACTGGTTCCATTGTTTATTATTATTCACATTTATTATTACATTTGGATCATCACAGTCGATTGTGAATTTCACGACTTTGGTTTCGTTATTATTATTACATTGGAATAACTTTCTATCTGCTGATACTGCATGCGTGGTGATTTCTTTTGTTATTCCATTCTTTATTATACCCAATTGGTTAAAAACTTTGACTTCTATACTCCATGAAATTAGTAGAATATCCTTGATATTTGCGTTTCATCTAGTATCTTTTCATGGAAATATTCTTGATCATTCTTGAATTTTACTCTATAAAAGCATTATCTTGTTGACAATTTGGGCGTTACTAATTCTGGATAAAATAATTCTTGAACTTGTTTTATTGAATTATTATGTCATTGTCATCATCCTCATGTTATATTATGTTATCTTTGGCTTACGTGCATAGATGAACTTAGTATGATTATGACCGAGGATCATTCGGTATAATCATGGCTTGTTATAAATGATGTGATAAAAGTCCTCAAAGGCACAGTAATGCGATGATGGATAGTTTTGGTATATGATTATGACCGAGGGAGATTCGGTATAGTCATGACCATTGATAATTTGATGAAAATCCTTGGCCAGTGGTACATGGATGATTAGATATTGTGGTTTATTCATTAAACTGAGTCTTAGTGATAAAAATTGATGAAAACCTTTTAAAACCTAAAAGATAGTAGACTTTATTTTCTACTTGACTCTTTTAATGGATTGCATATTCCGATGCAGTTAAACTGGTTGTCTATTGTATTTTATCAGTTTAACATTGTTGAAGACTATTGATAATTTATTCTGCATTATCTTAGTCATAATATTTCTTCTTTGGCTAGTTGAGCTCACCCTTTCTTTCACTTTTTCTCTTGAAAATGAGAATATAGGCGAGGACAGTCGGGGAAAAGAGTGATGGTCCCAAGATAGCATTAGTAGTCCTCACTATTACGTTAAATAGTGTGACAATAAATGTAATGAGGACTCCTTGAGTATGGATATTATCTAAATGACAATATTTCTATTAGAACTCTCAGTTTATGTATTGTCGTATGTTACACGACAGATGTATAATTAAATTTGTATTTGAATTTATGTACCGTGTAAGTGGCGACCCAAGATGGGTGGCGTATACCTAATTTTGGGGCGTCACGGTTGGTATCGAGCTTAGGGATATGATCCTGCTAAGATGTGAGAATAGTACTAGGAGGGAGAGCAGGGGAATACCTTACGCTAGTATGACCTACCTAAGTTTATTTGGTATTTAATTGGTCGGTCGAGTATAGGGATAAAATGTGATATGTTAATTAACCCTTGTTTTGTGGCAAGTGTTTGTATTTAGATGTTGTGAATAGGGCTCGGTTATTGGAGCGCGATAATGAGTCACTCAACCAAAAGGTAACGACCAACAACATGATAATAATCATCTGAAGCAGGTATGCGACCATCGAACAATGATGACCATCGTGGGAGAAATTATCATGCCAAGAATGGTAACCACTTGATTGGTAATCATGGCCAAGATAATAGAAGTGGAAATTTCAAGAAGAGAAGGTCATTTAGCTCAATTTTGTTGTGCACCAAAGTCAAGTCCAATTTGGGACGGTGGCACCAAAGCGGATCTGGACAAAACAAAGTCGGTGGTTTTCATGAAGGCGTTTTCATGACTTCTTAAAAAAGCAAGTGACTCGAGCGAAGTTAGCACGGGTTAGTTAATTATAAATTCTTGCGAAGTCTATACCTTATTAGATATCGGTTCTATCCATTCTTTTATCTCACTTGCTTACGTTCAACGTTTAAATTTGACTCCGGAGAAGTTAGACTTTGACTTGTTGGTTGAAACCTCGTTAGTAGGAGCCTTCGTTACCTCCACTGTTTTTTTTAAATCTTGTTTGATTCAAATAAACACTTTCACGTTACATCGATATTATCTCTTTGAAAATACTTGCCTTTGAGGTAATTTTTGAAAGCGATTGATTAACTACTCATTATTCTTTTTGTAAGGTTGTTAGCTTTCATATTCCTAACCAACTTTGTTATCTGAATTCAAAGTAACCAAACCCTAAAATCATTTGTTATATCAAGCCATAAGTAAAGAGCCCTGATCTTTTCGTTGTTGATTTCCTTGTGTGGAATGCATCGAGGCGAGACTTTCTCTAGGTGACATCATGAAAGAAGATGGCGAGTTGATAGGCATCATTATGAGGTGCAATCTAGGTTAAAGGATAGAAGTCACGATTGGTATCAATGTGACGTATTATCAAGTTTTGGATGAGAATCACGAGTTTTGAATGATATTTCTATCATTAATAAATTTCTTGACGTATTCTTGAAGACTTTCTAGCCTACCCTAGGCGTGAGAACGAATTTTGTATTGACCCCAGTACAAAAACCCATTTCTTAAACCCTCAAATATTTCTTCAACTAAAAGGATCTGTTTACGTGGATTATGATGAAAGTCATAATAAAAGCATTGGACTAATGAAAATCATGGGTATACGTGGTATTAGTAAGTGTTATAATGAGTTATGTTGGTTATTATGAGAAAACATGAAAGTTTCTTAGAAATCACAAAGAGTTGAAAATCAGATTTTATGAAAAACGTAACATGAAATTCAATTGACCATATCTCCTAATATATTTTGAATTTTTGAGTGTGGTCAAGTTCTAGAGTTATATCTATGAGTTACCTAACTAATCCAAGTGGAATTACTAGAAAAGGTGTTGTAGATTTTTGTGTGGACTGATTCTAGCAAAGGAGTGCAAAGCTGCAAAAACCAAAAAAGCTGCTGCCATGATTTTAGAGGGGCTGTTTCGGCCACTAAATTTATGTGAAAAATTCTGGCCTTTTGGGACATGAAAATATATGTTATAAAGTACCTCCTGTCCAAAAATGAGCTCATTCTTGACTTAAAATGAGCAAGTTATGACCATTTCAATATTTAGGTTTTTAGACGAAAAAGATATAACCGGAGTTCTACAACTCAGATGACCATGAAATTTAAATCGAGGCTCACATTAACATGTGTAAGGTCCTGCCAAGATTTGGGAATTTCTGGAGTTAACCTTGAGGTAGCTAATTTCTTAAGGAATTAATTAGAAATTGATTTTTGAAAAATAGTAAATGAATTTTAAAATTTAGAAAAAATATATTTCATTATGGGACTATATTATGCTAAATCCCAGAAAAGAAATATATTTGGGACTGATTTGGTATTTTCTATGAAAATAGTTTAATTCTGAACATATGAGTTAAATATGTTATGTGAAGTAACAAAGTTGAAAATAGGATTTTATGGCTAGAGAATCCTATATAGAGTATATGCATATATTTTTTGATGAGGATTTGATCATTGGTGATGATATCTTATGAGTATGATATTTTGAATGATTAAATGCATTATATGGTAAAGCGTAAATAATTGAAATAAATTGTTTATAAATTTAGGAAGTGATTAAAATATTGTTATAATATTAATGATATTAGATTAATAGATTATTAAGTGATTGATAACATGGGAATATTCTTGAATCCTGGATAAATTATATTATAAATGTTTAATATTTATCCTTTATCTCATTTGATTAATTCTTTATATCATTATCCTCATGCTTATATTGTATTGAAAGTCATCTGTGGCTTACGTGCATAGATGGACTTGGTATGATTATGACCAGGGATTGTTCAGTATAATCATAACCGTAATTGAAAACACGATTATCTTTGGCACGTAGTGCATGGATAATTTGTGGTCGTGATACTAATGAATACACGATTATCTTTGGCACGTAGTGCATGGATAATTTGTGGTCGTGATACTAATGAATACACGATTATCTTTGGCCGTAGTGCATGGATAATTTTTGGTCGTGATAATAATGAATACACAATTATCTTTGGTAGTAGTGCATGGATAATTTGTGGTCGTGATACTATGAATACCACGATTATCTTTGGTAGTAGTGCATGGATAATTTGTGGTTGTGATACTAATGAATACGATTATCTTTGGTAGTAGTGCATGGATAATTTGTGGTCGTGATACTAATGAATACACGATTATCTTTGGTAGTAGTGCATGGATAATTTATGGTCGTGATACTAATGAATACGATTATCTTTGGTAGTAGTGCATGGATAATTTGTGGTCGTGATAAATGAATACCACGATTATCTTTGGTAGTGGTGTGGATAATTTATGGTCGTGATACTAATGAATACACGATTATCTTTGTACGTAGTGCATGGATAATTCGTGGTCGTGATAATAAAGAATATCCTTGACCTGTAGTGCAGGGATGATTCGATGATGTGGATTAATTATTGAGCTGAGTCTCAGCAATAAAATATTAATTCATGGATGTGGTAAAAGTCATCTTTGGTCGTAGTACATTGATGGACTTGGTATGATTATGACCAGGGATTATTCGGTATAATCATGACCGTAATTAAAAACACGAATATCCCTGGCCAGTAGTGCATGGATAATTTGTGGTCGTGATACTATTAATTTCGAGTCTCGGCATTATTGGTTTCTGATTTGTATATTGGCTTTAGCAGTAGTGCAAAGATGAATTGTTAATGAATATCTTTGGCGGATTAGAAGATGAATTTAATATTTTTAACGATAAAGGTATTCAAGGTATCCTCACCTCTTTATCATACCAGTGCGTACCCTAATTTGGGCGAAATTCCATAAGGAGGGAGATTGTGAGACCCCGGTTTTATCAATAAAGATTTAAATTTTGTCAAAATAATTTTTAATATTATGGTGTGAATTTGAGATAATATTATAGTTGTGGGTAGTATTTATAAATTTTGCAAAGTATGCAAGTGGTTATATTATATTCGATTGGTGGGGAATATTAGGTTTAGTAGGGAATATTAAATACAACGGCTCAATCATTGGTGGACCCTACAATGAAATTATTGTCGAATTGAAAAAATGAAAAATATTTTATTGAAATAACGGCGGAAGTTTTACCGTGGATCTTTGTTGAACTACTCATTAGTAAAAAATACGATATCGTGTGTGTGGTTGCATAGTAGCTGCGGTATTGATTATTGATGCTTATGTGAGAAGTCACTCGGTTTGATTCCATTATTGTCGATTAATAATATGAATTATTATAAGCGATAATGACGTTTTGTTTTATTCGTATTATTAACGTAATAAAATAGAAACATCTTTTTATATAAAATGTAATACTTTATTAAAGTTATTCATAAATAGAATATATTATATTTTATTATGCATAGTGTTGCATTGTATTTTGCATAGTGTTTTGCATAGTGTTGCATAGTGTTTGCATAGTAAAATGTTTTTATATAAATAGAATATATGATATTTTATTTAAAAGATTTTGCTTTAAATATGGACCGTCAGATTAAAGTAAATCAATCTGGACAGTTCATGGATTAATTACTATGCATTCTATTTTCCTATAAATAAAAGCTCATTCCTTCATTATTTTCTTACGAATTCACTTTGAAACTAGAGAGAGAAATTATAGAGAGAAAAGCTATAGAGAAAAAATCTATAGAGAAAAGAAGAAAAGTATTCTCGCTACTTCACTTTTCCAATATTCAGTTCTTCTAATGTAAGGGATATTATTTGTTGTACCCATAAGGGGTGTTATTCTTTCTTATTCATGAAGAGAACTTACATTATTCCATTCATTATTATTCATTGGAATAACTTTTGTAAAAAGTGGCATACCTATACATAACCTTGTATAATGCCGACATACCCTATACTTGGTGAAATCCTTATATTATTCCATTCTTATTTATTACATTGGAATAACTTTGTATCTGTGAATCCCCTATACTTGGTGATCTTCTTACATTATTCCATTCTTTATTATTACATTGGAATATCACATGCGTGTGTTTTACACGGACACAGTTCCATTGTTTATTATTCGCATTTATTATTACATTGGAATATCACATGCATGTGTTTTACACAGGGACTGGTTCCATTGTTTATTATTATTCACATTTATTATTACATTGGATCATCCTGTTTGTGAATTTCACGACCTAGTTCCGTTATTATTATTATTACATTGGAATAACACATGCATCTGAAATACCGCATGCATGGTGATTTCTTTTGTTATTCCATTCTTTATTATACCCAAATTGGTTAAAAACTTTGACTTCTATACTCCATGAAATTAGTAGATTATCCTTGATATTTGCGTTTCATCCAAAGATATCTTTCATGGAAATATTCTTGATCATTCTTGAATTTTACTCTATAAAAATGTATCTTGTTAACAATTTGGGCGTTACTAATTCTGGATAAAATAATTCTTGAACTTGTTTTATTGAATTATTATGTCATTGTCATCATCCTCATGTTATATTATGTTATCTTTGGCTTACGTGCATAGATGAACTTAGTATGATTATGACCGAGGATCATTCGGTATAATCATGGCTTGTTATAAATGATGTGATAAAAGTCCTCGGTGGCTTTGTAATGCGATGATGGATAGTTTTTGGTATAATTATGACCGGGGGTGATTACGTATAGTCATGACCATTGATAATTTGATGAAAATCCTTGGCCGTGGTATGCATGGATGATTAGATATTGTGGTTTATTCATTAAACCGAGTCTTAGTGATAAAAATTGATGAAAACCTTTTAAAACCTAAAAGATAGTAGACTTTATTTTCTACTTGACTCTTTTAATGGATTGCATATTCAGCTAGATTAAACCGGTTGTCTATTGTATTTTATCGGTTTAACATTGTTGAAGACTATTGATAATTTATTACGCATTATCTTAGTCATAATATTTCTTCTTGGGCTAGTTGAGCTCACCCTTTCTTTCACCGTTCTCTTCGAGAAATGAGAATATAATTTGGGGACGAGTCGGGAAAAGAGTGATGGTCCCGAAGATAGCATTAGTAGTCCTCACTATTCTGTTAAATAGTGTGACAATAAATGTAATGAGGACTCCTTGAGTATGGATATTGTCTAAATGACAATATTCTGTTAGGTTTGTAATATTCATGTGCGCAATCAAATTGCAAAAATAATGCGGAAGCGTGTAAAATCAGAGTTTAAAAGAGTTTACAAACCATATACCCGGATCACCCTTTATGCACAATTATTAATTAAACGAAAAGATAAAGAATAAAATCATAACCTCGAAGATCGAGCTTCCTCAAGTACAAGTTCACCTCCAAATCCTTTCGCGTTCAACTTGAATCCACCGGGTTTGGTTCCTTCCTTTGATCAACGTTAGCCACCCATATGTTTGGCCTCTAGAGGTGATCCACCAAGGAAGAAGAAAATTCAAGAAGATGGGTATTTGGCTCAAACCCTAGTTTTCTATCTCTATAGAAAAGGCATACTCCCAACAACTTGGAATTATTACGTACTTTATTAAAGTCAACAACCCATTCCACCCATAATAAGACTCCTCTTATTTATAGATGTGGGCAACCCACCTTAACAATTAAGGAATTGGGTTTTAATTAATTAATTCTTTTAATTAATTAAGCTCCCTAATCTTATTAGGGATAATTAATTAAACTCCTTTAACTAATTTTCCTTCCTAATCCAATTAGGAATAAATGAGAGTACTTATATTAAATTAATTCCTAAACTCTTTTAGAAATTAAAATAATAATAATTGTAATAATATTAATAAGACTCCTCTTATTAATTTATATTTAATATTTCTAAAATATTAAATAATAAATATTAAGCTATTTAATTTATTCTATCACCATAGATTAAATTAAATATACATAACATATTATTACGATTATGCCATTTACTTCTTAAATAATTATTCTTCCTTTTATGGTGTGACCCTTTAGGTTCTCCATATTAAACCTATTGTGAATAAATCAATTAGAACAATTCTAATCTTATTTAAATAAATAAATTAAATAATTAATTTATTTAAATAAATAATATTTATTCTAAAATAGGGATAAGCCTCCTAAGCGATCAACGACTTTCCATATAATATAGATTTCAACATTAATCATAAAAGAACCTTTGAGTAAATAGTTACCGCATAATTCAATCCTTCCACCATACAATGTCCCAATTAAATATAAGACATGGAATTCTTGTCAAGTCTTATTTTATTTAATTATATGTATTTCGACTCTTAAATGCACAACTCAAATAATGCAAATTAGAAACTCCTTTCTAATTTCATTACGCCTTGCCAAGGACTACTTTGGGTTGTCATTTATCGAATCACATAGGACATTTCTTTTTTTATTAGAAGTGGTAGATTCTTTATTGATCATACATTATCACCATGTACAACTTATTATACCCAAGCATACCCTTTGATATACCCTAAGGGTCTTAAGGAATAAGTCAAAGTATAACTCATCATACACAAGATACTATGATGATCTCAAGTCCAAGGATTACTTGTACTACTATCACTACTGAAATTCTATTGACAGTAAATAAAACTCCATTAGGTATTCCTTAGCGAGCCACGTTCAGTGAACTTATTCTCTAATAAGCACCTACATACTTGCTTTAGTGTCTCCACACAAATGATCATGAGATCAATCATCCTCATCCAATGAGCAAGCAACGTATGTACCAATCTATCCTGATTCACTAATCCCCAATTTAGTAATCCAATGATTGGGAACTATTTTAGTTTTAAGCTTTCAAAGAATTTAGATCTCATTAGAATGATCATCATCATTATTCTAAAAGCATTGCTTAAAACTATGGGTTTATCACATATTATAAAACAGCATCGTGTAGATAATTAAAAGCCTTTAATAAATGAATACTTTTTATTAATAAATGAATAAGATTGTTACAAAGTATATGCTTTATCATCAAACATGATTGGCTTGTGTGCATACTACTTTCATATTCCTATTAGAACTCTCAGTTTATGTATTGTCGTATGTTATACGACAGATGTATAATTAAGTTTGTATTTGAATTTATGTACCATGTAAGTTGCGACCCAAGATGGGTGACGTATACCTAATTTTGGGGGCGTCACAACGTATCTCCTCATACGTTAAATCTTCTGATATCTCGTCCGGTTCTAAATTAATAATGTGGTTCGGGTCGTCCACATATTTACGTAACATCGATACGTAAAAAAAACGTTCTGAACACGCAACATACTTGGCGGTAAAACGAGTCTATAAGCCACAGTTCCTACTTCATCGAGGATTTCAAATGGGCCAATTAAATTGAGGGTTGAGATTTCCTCTCTTCGTCGATTCTTACTTCTAGAATAACGCCCTCTTTAACCTTCTTCTTCACATTCATCAGCTCTGAGTATGTAGCTTGAGCGGCTTTAACTTTATCATTTAAAGTCGATTCTAATCGTATATTCATTATCTTCACGTGGGTTCGTATATTCGCACTTGTAACAGCATACGATCTTCAACTCAACGCGTCAGCTACCACGTTCGCACTTCCACAATGATATTGCATGGTACGATCGTAATCTTCAACAGCTCGAGCCAACGTCTTTGGAGTATGTTACGTTCGTTTTAAGTAAAGAAATATTTGAGGGTTTTAGAAATGGGTTTTGTACTAGGGTCAATACAAAATTCGATTTCACGCTCTAGGGGTAGGCTAAGAAGTCTTCAAGAATACGTCAGGAAATTTATTAAAAATAGAAATATCATTCAAAACTGTGACTCTCATCCAAGACTTGGATAACACGTCACATTGATACCTATAAACTTGTTATCTTCATTCATAACGTCTCCTACGGAAAGTCTGGCTTCGGTGAATTCCACACAAGGAAGTCAACAACGAAACGATCGGGGCTCTTTACTTATGGCTTGATATGACAATGATTGACTTTAGTGGTTTGGTTGCTTGAATTCGCATAACAGGTTGGTTAGGAATATGAAAGCTAACAACCTTACGAAAAGCATGATGAGTAGTTAACCAATCGATTTCTAAAATCGAATCAAAGGCAAGTATTTTCAAAGAGACAAGATCGACACGTAACATGAAAGTGTTGATTTGAACAAGATTTATAAATAGTGGAGGTAACGAAGGTTTCTCCCAACTGAGTTTAAACAGATATATCAAAGTATAACTTCTCCGGAGTTAACTTCAAACATTGAACACAACTAGGTGAAATAAAAGAGTAAGTAGAACCGGTATCTAACATGGTATAGACTTCACAAGAGTTTATGACTAACATACCCGTGATAATTTTATTCAGGTTCTTTGTCACGAAAAAAAATTGCTCTCTCTTAAACTACCTGGCTTTTAGCTTATGCAGGACATCCTTTGGCATCACTATCCCAGCTGGACTTGACTTCACCATACGACAAAATCGAGCTAGGTGACCTTCTCTTCCGCAATTAAAACACGTTTTGGATTGCTACGTACAGTTTGGACGGATGTGTCCCTCCTGTTCGCATTTGAAACATACGACCGGTGGTTGTTCTTCTTCCTTTGAAGCTGGTGCCGACGTCTTCACGTCATTGTTAAACCTTATCTTCTTGAAATGTCCATTCTTATTGTTTTGACCATGATTACCACCGAAGTGGTTACCATTTCTGGCATGTTGATTCCCTCCATGCTTATTGTCACCGCTTTGATGACTATTATCACCGGTATTATCATTTTACTGGCTGCTCTCTTTTGATTGCGTTGACTCGCTATCGCGCTCCACTAACTGAGCCCTATTTACAACATCTGAATACAAACACAATTTATGAGAAATAAGATATTGTCGTATCTCCAGCTTCAAACCTCTTAAAAATATCCGCGTCATTCTCTCTTCATTATCAACCAAGTGGGACGCAAATCAGGACAACTCGGCAAACTTGGCTTCGTACTGCAACACGGTCATGTTGTTTTGCTTCAACTTGATAAATTTCACCTCCTTCATGTGACGAATGCTTTCGGGAAAGTACTTTTCATTAAACAGCTCTTGGAACTTCTCCCAAGACATCTTGAGTGTGTCAGGCTGGGTACATTTTACAGATTCCCACCAGTGATCTACCTCTTCACGCAACATAAAGGTGGCAAAGGGAACCTTTTGCTCCTTGGAGCATCCCAAGACATCAAATATGTTGGTGATCTGCTTTAACCACATCTCCGCCTTAAGTGGTTCTGGCTTTCCCAAAAACTCTGGTGGTCCCAGCTCCTTGAATTTCTTAGCGGTGACCAACCGTAGGTTGCCATTGTTTCCTCCTGCATTATGAACAGGAGCCGCCTTCGCCTGATGTTGCATGAATTCTAAAAAGCTCCTAAACGTTATGTCGTTCGTCAATTGATCAGTGTTGTTGTTTACAGGAGGATTATCACCATCTTGTTGCACATTGTCCTGATTATTGATATATGTAGAATCAACGGTCTCCTGTGCTCCATTGCTATTATCAACATTCTCGGATGTCATTTTCAGATACTGCCACAAAACAAAGGTTAATTGACATGTAACATATTATCCCTATATTCTGACCGACCAATTAAATACCAAATAAACTTATGTAGGTCATACTAGCGAAAGAATTTCTCGTCTCTCCCCTCCAAGTTCTAGTCTCACATCTTAGCCAGGGATCATATCCCTAAGCTTTGATACCAACTGTGACGCCCCCAAAATACGTATACATCACCATCTAGGACCATCAATCTGTTTTACAACAGTCGTGTAAAATACGACTAAACATATGTTGTGAGTTTTAATACAAATATTGTCATCTAGACAATATACAAACTCAATGGGGTCCTAATTATATTTATTATCACACTATTTCACAGAATAGTGAGGACTACTAATGTACTATCTAGGACCATCAATCTGTTTCCCCCGACTAGTCCCTGCTACGTTCACATTTCCTGAAGAGAACAATTAAAGAAAAAGGGTGAGCTCAACTAGCCCAGTAAGAAATATTATGACTAAGATAATGCAGAATAAATTACCGTTAGCCTTCAACAGTGTTAAATTGATACAATATAACAAACATCAAGTTTAACTGCAGCGGAACAATCAATCCATTAGAAGAGTCAAGTAGAGAATAAAATCTACTATCTTCTATGATTTAAAAGGTTTTTCATCACTTTTATCATTTGAGACTCAACTTAATAAATAATCCACATCATCAAATCATCCCCACGCACTACTGGCCAAGGATATTCTTTAGTATCACGACCACGAATTATCCATGCACTACGCCCAAAGATAATCGTGTTTTCATCAACTATCTGATCATGCCATAAAAAATTCATCTTTGCACCCTTGGTCAAGAGAATCCATAGCCATAATCATACCAAAAATTATTCATCAATGCACTACGGGCCAATGAGGATTTTTTTCACATCATTTATAACATTACGGTCATGATTATACCGAATAATCCCTGGTCATAATCATACCAAGTCCATCTATGCACTACAGGCCACGGATGACTTTCAACATAATATAAACATGAGAATGATGACAATGACATAATAATTCAATAAAACAAGTTCAAGAATTAATTTATCCAAGAACCAATAACGTCCAAATTGTCAACATGATACTGCTTTGTGGAGTAAAATACAAGAATGCTGAGAAAAATATTTCCATGAAAAGATACTGGATGAAGCGCAAATATCAAGGATATTCCACTAATTTCATGGAGTATAGAAATCAAAACTTTAACCAACTGAGTATAATAAAGAATGGAATAACAAAAGAAATCACCGTGCGTCATGCGATAGATCACGCATAAAAGTTATTCCAACGAAATAATAAATAACGGAACCAATTAAATGCGTAAAACACACGATGTGGATATTCCAATGCGAATAATAAATAATGGAACCAAGTCATGCGTAAAAGCACGTACAGGATATTCCAACGTAATAATAATTAATGGAACCAGTGTCATGCGTAAAGCACGAGATAGGATATTCCAATGTAATGATAAATAATGGAACCAGGTCGAAAGTAGTAGTATGCAAAGCGAGGATATTCCAACAGAATAATAAAGAATGGAATAACAGAAGAATTTCACCATGTATGCGGTACTTCGCATAAACAGGTTATTCCAACATAATGATAAAGAATGGAATAACAGAAGAATTTCACCAAGTATAGGGTATCCCGCATATACAGGTTATTCCAACAAAATAATAAAGAATGGAATAACAGAAGTTTTTTTCACGAATAAGAAAGAAAGAATACCCCTTACGAGTACAACAAATAATATCCCTTATGAGTACAACAAATAATATCCCCTACCTTTGAAAGAAGAGTATTCTGACTGGTAGGGTGAGGATATACTCGAAGAAAAATTGTACTACGCTCAAAGTTTTCTTAAACTCTAAAGAAATACGCTCAAGATTATAGAAGAAGAACTCTCTCTATAGTTTCTCTCTCTAGAGTTTCAGTGAATTCGTAAGAAATAATGAAGGAATGAGCTTCTATTTATAGAAGAATGGATTTGCATAGTAACTAATTCATGAATACATCCAGTTGATTTACTTTTAATCGGACGGTCCATATTTAAAGCAAAATCTTTTAAATAAAATATAATATATTCTATTTATAATCTAATAAAATGAATAACTTTATAAAAGTATTCTATTTTATATAAATAGATTTATTATACAAAACACTATGCAACACTATGCATGCACTATGCAACACTATGCATAATAAAATATAATATATTCTATTTATAGTCTAATAAAATGAATAACTTTATAAAAGTATTCTGTTTTATTACATTAATAATACTAATAAAATAAAACTGAGTGACTTATCACGTAAGCATCTATAATCAATACCGTGTGCTACTATACAACCACGCGTATTATTGTACTTTTACTACCGAGTAGTTCAACAGTATTAATGGTAAAACTTCCGCCGTTATTTTCATAAAATATTTTTGTCATTTTCTCAATCCGACAATAATTCCGTTGTGGGGTCCACCAATGATTGTCTGCAATCAATGCATTTGATATTCCCCAACAAAAAGAATATTCCCCGACCAGTCGAATATTATACAACAACTTGCATACTTTTCAAAATTTATGAATACCACCCACAACTATAACATTATCTCAAATCCACACCATAATATTAAAAAAAATATTTCGAGAAAATTAAATTTTTATTCATAAAATCTGGGGTTTTACAGTTCGGTTGTAAGAAGTTAAAACATACAAAGCAGTTATAGCAGTTAAAGTACATAATGTAAATGACATAAAGTAAAAGACACAAGGGGTTTTAAGTGGTTCAGAGACACAAGCTCTTAATCCACTCTTCTGCTTTCAACTAGCAGGATTTCCGCTAAGGAAGGGCAACACCCTAAATCACTAAGATTCCTTCAAGGCCAGCAGCCTTGGGACTTCAGTTCACTAAGAACTCTTCAAGGCTAGCAGCCTTGGAACTTCTCTAGTCCCCTAGGAACTTTTCAAACCCAGCAGGCTTGGAACTTCATTTAGTCCCTTCGGACAAGGACCCCTCAGGCCCTGGCTTCTTGTTGTTGTTGTTGTTTGTTGTTGGTGGTGGTGGTGTTGGTGTTGGTGTTGGTGCTGAGCTGCTAAGATGTCTTTTAGCTTGATCATCTTGTGTACTTAACAGCTTGGTGTGGTCCTCTTTTCATTCTACTTCGAGTCTAAGCAACATCTTCTTTGGCATAGCTGATCTTCTTCTGTCTTGCTCATCTTCATGTAGTGTCAGATGTGCACCATCACCATTTCCTGAACCCTTCTTAACTTATTGGCAGACATGGTTCTGCACTTGTTCTGATTCAGCTTTAGGTTCATGGTTGATTTTAGAGTGGCTTTCAGGATCTGCCTTGTGATTTGCCACACTTCTGAATGCTATCTTCTTGTCTTTCTCGGCTCTTAGCTTGGATGCCAATTCAAGTGGCATTCACACCTTGTTGAGTGAACCTTTGTTATGTTCAAGTCCTTCTTCAAATTTGCTTCACTTCCACCTTCGTAGTCTCACTGTCATTGAGACTTGTTCTATTTAAGCTCAGGTGGAGCTCGTAGAGTCAACGTTAGTATTCTACCAATTCAACGATTCTGCAACATAGCAATCATCAGCAACTTTTGATCGTTGAAGCTCTGGCTTATTTATACTCCTTCCCAATATTCCTGCTAAGAAGTAGTCGTTAAAAGCTCTTAGAAATGCTTCGCAGATCTCAAGTTATTTTGTGTAGACTGCAAATGTGACATGACATCTCCTTTTCTTACTTTCTGACAATGCAGTCTACTGTTTCACCTACCCCGTCAGATATGTTACTTTTATGTCTTGGGCAGGTCGATGACTTTATTTCCTCCTGATTTCTCGATCATAGGTTGTCCTTTTGCATCGATGCTCTCAATAAGCTCTTGTCCGAATACCAACCTTCAGATTAAACCGTTGTCAATGCTTCAATCTTCGGATGTCCGAACTCTATGATTCTGATGCATACATTTTTGGACCTGATTGTAATGTCTTATTGACTGTTGCCCATTGACTGGTAGAGTCAACACTACTATCCTGAAGAGTGTTCATTAAATCATCAATGTGGAACATTTCTTCCTTCTTGTTGTGCAGTGCTTCAACACTTCTGTTTGCCTCGACTATTCTTGGATACTGATGGCTTGACTTCTTATTCTGGTCCCTTCTGAATAGCAAGACACTTCAGTTTTGTGGCGTGTCCAGCTCACTTTCTCCTTGTGATCTCCCGTTAACTTATCATCAATGGACTGACCCAATGCTTAATAACTTTAGCCTTATTCTTAAGAAGCTGACCAGTATCTCTTTGTACACTCCATGAGTTCTTTCTTTATTTGGAAAACGCTACGATCCTAGTTACTTACAAGATCGTTGTCATCCTATCACATGACAGTTACTGCACCTGATGACTTTCTTTAGCTAATCAGCTACTGAAGTCTTCTTATGATCATCTTGTGGAAGACTTCATCTCGAATGGCTTCACAACTCAATCTGAATACTGATTGGGTTGATGCTTAGATCTTCTGTTAGCTTGCATGCCATTCATTGAGTGTTCTCTGGTTTCCTTCAGGTGGGATGTATCTTTGCAGTGCCAACCAGAGGCTTCATTCCTTTGGATATTATGGGAGTGCTCATTTGTTGAGCATCGTATTTGCTCTACGATTCTGCCTTGGCATTGTGAGCACATTTTTTGAGGTCTTAGTTTTGCACTCTACAATTCAGCTTCGGCTGTGCAGACACTACGACTCTGAGATTAGATCTTGACACTCTACGATTTCTGTCGTTGTGCTTGTTGTCTTAATCTGATCTTGCTCGACTACGATCTCTGCCTATGATATGATCAGTAGACTCTACGACTATGAGTGTAGTCTACGATTCTTGACTTGGGCTTCGGCAGATGCTCGGTCGGCTCGTAGGTAGGTTGTCTCTACGATTCTAAACATGACTTCCTCAGCAGACTATGGCCCTGAGGAAGTTCTCCTCGACACACTACGATCCTTCCTCATCTCTCCTAGCAGTCTACGATGTGATAACCCAAGATTTTGAATAATCACAATTTTACGAATAAATTTTATTTTTATTTTTTTATAAAATTTATATTGATTAATAATTTTGTGACAAGTATCTGTGATATGAGTCTCGAGAAAGTCAATTTGTATATTGACTAATAAATTTTAGAGTAGAGTTGTGTTTAATAGCTTTAGAAACCCTAACCCTAATTTATGGATAGGAATTCGATAGAAAATATAATTAAAATAATTATATTAATGAGTATGTGCTTGTACCGAAGAGATTTATTGATCAATGATTGATCGGATAAGGTTTAAAATTATAAACCCTAATAAGAGATTAGAAACCCTAATCTCACGATTAGAAACCCTAACGTACCGTTAGAAACCCTAATCGAAAGCCGGGAAACCCTAATTTTATATTTGAGAATCCTAAATCCCTAATTAGGAAACCCTAATCCTAATTGGGAAGCCTAATGTGTGTATTAAACTTTAATATGATTAGAAAACCCAAATTATATTTTAGTTATATTAATTTCTATTTTACAAACCCTAATTGTATTTTAGAAATTTTAATTTTTCTGATTAAAACCCTAATTTCATATTCGGGATTTATAAACCCTAATTAGGCAACCCTAATCCTAATTGGAAGGTCCAATATATTTATTAAACATTGATATGATTAAGAAAACCTAATTTAATTAGGAAACCCTAATTTTAGTTTTAAATTCTTAATTTTCTATTCTTAAACCCTAATTAGAAAATTCTAGAATTTGATGTATTTAAAACCTAAGGGTTAGGACCTTAGGGTTAAACCCTAAGGGTTAAAACCTAAGGGTTAAACCCTAAGGGTTTATGCATTTGGCAAGAATGCCATTAAAATTATTTTGTAAATGACTAAAATGCCCTTTTTCATTTTCTTTAATTGGTAACTTGTATTATTGATAGCAACTTTAGTGGTTTACCAACTAAGTTGACTTTGGTGACACATAATAGCAACAACTCAGCCGAATTTGATCAGATCTAGCAACAACATAAGCTTATATAAGAGATTTAGATAGATAAAGTCCATTTTATTAACCATTTTGCATACATGCTCTCACCAACTCTCATTCTCTCTCAAAGCTCCGAAAATCTAAGGTAGATCAGTCACTCAATCACCTCTAGAAACATCAAGTTCAGATTAGGAAGATCAAGATCAAGATTTGAACAAGAAGGTATAAACCCTAAAATCTAATTTGATCTTGTATGCTAAGAAATTTTCTTTGTTTAAGTGTTTAGAATCTTGCTAATGGATGTTTTATGAAGATCTATCATGATCTATCATGAATCCATAGCATCAAAGTGCCTTAAAAAGATGTTTTTCAAAATATGTTCTTGAACATTTTCAGTGGTCTTACAAGAAATGTCAGTCGCTCTAGATCTTTCTGTGTTTACGATTTTTGATGTTTTATTCTTTGGATTTGTAGCATGTTATTTTTTCTTTAATCTTCAAGTTGAATCAGAGTCATTTATTGTCTATATCAGGAGTTATTCGTTGTCAAAACCCGTTGACCGGGCATGACCATGAACTTTCTGGGTAACCCAGAAAGTGTAAGATCAGCGTCTGACAGCCTTTTGAACGGCTCAGATTTGACATCTTTGTTTCTTTTTTAGGGTGGTTTTGTATCGAGCTTATAGCCTGACAGTTGTACTGTACATTTATGGCTTCATATCGTTTATATAATAAGTAGATTGATCGGGGTAAGTGGTCAAACTAGGCCATAAGGCCATGACATGAATTTCTGGAAATTCCAGAAAAGAGTATGAACAAAATTTCTGACAAACTTTGACTGAGTCATAACTTGTAAATTTCTGACAAAATTTCTGTCAGTGTTCTTGAGCTCAAGAACACCAACAATGACAACTTTAAGGTCGCTAAAGGGCTTTAGCTGACCGGTTTATTTAATTTTTGAATTTAAATTTACGGAAATTATTTTAAAATAGAAATAAATTATAAAAATTACTAAAATGATTTTAAAAATCATTTTAAATTCGAAAAATAACTTTTAATTATTTGGGACATTTTCTTTAATAAATTATAATTATTTGAATAGAAATGATATTTAATTTATTTAATTAGTATATTAAATAAATTAGAGAAAATGATTTAATATTATGAAAATCATTTTAAATAAGAATAATGTATTTAAAATATTTTGAGTTATAAAATGTGACTTTTAATATTTTTGGAGAATTTTCATTAATAAATTAATATTAATGATATTAGATTTTTAATTATTAAATTAAATAAATAAGATAAAATGATTTTATTGATTTAAAAATTATTTTGCATAAGAATAAAGTGTTGGAAGATATTTGGGATTTTAAAATATAATTTTCTATATTTTTGGAGAATTCTTATTAATAAATTAATATTAATGACATTAGATTTATTTAATTATTATATTAAATAAATGAATTAAAATGGTTTTATTGATTTAAAAATCATTTTTAAAAATGAGAAAAATGATTTAAAGATATTTTGAGTTATAATTAATGACTTTTAATATTTTGATAATAATTTCATTAATATTTAAATATTAATGGTGATGATTTAAAATGATTTTAATTATTTTAAAATCATTTAAGTAGAATATTGATGATTTAAAAATATTTTAAGTTATTAATAATAACTTTAATATTTTGACAAGTATGTTATTAATATTTTTTATATTATTAAATATTAATAATGATAAGATTTTTTGATAATTAAATCGTTTAAAAATGATTCCAATGTTTGAAAAATTATTATAAATTATAATGATTGTTTATAAATTATTAAAAGCTTACGAAAAATATTATAAACGATATTTGACATATCTAAAATAATATTGAAGCTTAGAGACCAAGTTTAATTGACAATCAATGTGTTAATTATCGGATAGGGTGACCAGAACATCGAGAATGGACCGAAGTCCAACCAGACCGAACTAGTTAGACTTGTTAAGTGTTTATATAGGTTATAAACACTAATGTGGCTAAGTGGTAATGTGTCTAGGAAAAGTTTGATTGTAAAATATAGTGTTACGTGTTATAAATGATTGTGTGCTAATTGTGAGACGGACATTGTTGAATATAGGTCTTATGAACGCAGTTAATTATATTATGTAGCTGTAATCAACGCGGAAGGCAAGTTTTCCTAACCCAACCTTGAGTTATATTCATTCAATTATTATAATGGTTAATTATTGCTAATTATACCATGTCTAGGGAATTTATTGTTGATTATTTGCAGTTAGTGTATGTTTAATAATTCAAATTAAATTACTAATTCGGAGAATATATATTTGTAGAATAACTGTTGTTGGATATTCATATTCGTAAAAGTTAGAATTGACAGTACAGATAATTCCTGTTTATTGCCAAATTATGTTGAGAAATGTCTTAGCTAAATATTCTGGCTAGACGAACATTTGTTATAACTTGATAAATTCGAGAAGAGAATTCAATTGTTATTGATAGATCAAAGCCAATTATTTCAGCTAGATCGAGAAGTAAATACAATTTGAAATCACAGTTGTGACGCCCCAAAATAGGTATACATCACCTATTCTGAGTGGCCAAATACATGGTACAGAATACAAATATAATCTTTAATATACAACAAGAGAGCTGTGAGTTTTAATACAAATATTTTCTTCTAGATAATATTCACTCTAAGAATAAGTCCTCATTACATTTATTATCAGACTATTTAACAGAATAGTGAGGACTACTAATTCTATCATCTGGTCCATCACTCCGTTCCCCGACTCGTCCCAGCTATATTCTCATTTCCTGAAGAGAACAGTGAAAGAAAGGATGAGCTCAACTAGCCCAGTAAGAAATATTATGACTAAGATAATGCAGAATAAATTATCATTAGCCTTAAACAGTGTTAAACTGATACAATATAACAAACATCTAGTTTAACTGCAACGGAACAAATAATCCATTAAAAGAGTCAAGTAGAGAATAAAATCTACTATCTTCTATGATTTAAAAGGTTTTTCATGACTTTTATCGCTGAGACTCAGCTTAATAAATAATCCACATCATCAAATCATCCCTACACTACAGACCAAGGATATTCTTTAGTATCACGACCACGAATTATCCATGCACTATGGGCCAAAGATAATCATGTTTTTATCAACGGTCCTGATCATGCCATAAAACAATTCATCTTTGCACCCTTGGCCGAAGAGATTCCATAGCCATAATCATACCAAAAACTGTCCATCAATGCACTACGGGCCAATGAGGACTTTTTCCACATCATTTGTAACATTACGGTCATGATTATACTTAGAATAATCCACAGTGTCATAATCATACCAAGTCCATCTATGCACTACAGGCCACAGATGACTTTCAACATAATATAAACATGAGGATGATGACAATAACATAATAATTCAATAAAACAAGTTCAAGAATTAATTTATCCAAGAACCAACAACGTCCAAATTGTCAACATTATACTGCTTTGTAGAGTAAAATTCAAGAATGCTCAGAAGAATATTTCCATGAAAAGATACTGGATGAAGTGCAAATATCAAGGATATTCCACTAATTTCATGAAGTATAGAAGTCAAAACTTTAACTAACTAAGTATAATAGAATATATGAAACTACAAATGGATTTTCACTTGCCATGCGGTAATCCACGTATACAGATCATTTCCACAATTTTATAAGGAATGAATATAAAGGATCATTCACCATGCATGTGGTAATCCACATAGACAGGTTATTCCAACAAGATAATAAAGAATGGAATAACAGAAGGATTCACCATGCGTACGATTAACTCGCATGCATGGTTATTCCCAAATGTAATAATAAATAATGGAACCAGTCCCAGAACGCATGTATGTGTACGATGGATATTAAGCGAGAATAATAAATAATAGAACCGTGTCCGGCGTAAATGCATAGATGGATATTCCGACGAATAATAAATAATGGAACCGTGTCCCAAATGAAAACGACGCATTGTGATATTCCACAAAATAATAAATAACGAAAATATTAGAAGAATGTCACCATGTATGCGGTGATTTGCATATGATGATTATTCCAATGTAATAATAAGATTGGAATAATAGAAGAATTTCACCATGTATGCGGTACTTCGCATATAAAGGTTATTCCAACATAATAATAAAGAATGGAATAACAGAAGTTCTCTTCACGAATAAGAAAGAAAGAATACCCCTTACGAGTACAACAAATAATATCCCTACCTTAGAAAGAAAGAGTCTTTGGATATAGAAGTAGTGAAGTAGCGAAACACTTTTCTTCTTTCTCTCTATAGTTTCTCCATCTAGAGTTTCGTGAATTAAGTAAGAAATAATGAATGAATGAGCTTCTATTTATAGAAGAATGGATCGCATAAGAACTAACCCATGAACGGTCCAGATTGATTTACTTTAATCGACGGTCCATATTTAAAGCAAAATCTTTTAAATAAAATATAATATATTCTATTTATAATCTAATAAAACGAATAACTTTATAAAAGATTTTACTATGCAAACACTATGCGCATTAACACTATCTGAACACTATGCATAATAAAATATAATATATTTTAATTATTGTCTAATAAAATAGATAACTTTATAAAACTATTACGCTTTATATAAAAAGATTTTACTATGCAAAACACTATGCAGACATTTTATGCGACACTATGTATAATACAATATAATATATTCTATTTATAGAATAACTTTATAAAAGTATTCTTGCTTTTATAAAAAAGATTTTTATGCTTTTATTACATTAATAATACCAATAAAACAAAACTGAGTGACTTATCACGTAAGCATCAATAATCAATACCGTGTGCTACTATGCAACCACGCGTATTACTATACTTTTACTACCGAGTAGTTCAACAGTATTAACGGTAAAACTTCCGCCGTTATTTTCATAAAATATTTTTATCGTTTTCTCAATCCGACAATAATTTCGTTGCCGGGGTCCACCAATGATTGTACCGTCATACGGATATTCCCCGACAAAAATAATATTCCCCGACCAATCGAATATTATACAACAACTTGCATACTTTTCAAAATTTATAAATACTACCCACAACTATAACATTATCTCAAATCCACACCATAATATTAAAAAAAATATTTATTGAGAAAATTAAATCTTTATTCATAAAATCCGGGGTCTCACAATCTCCCATCCTTATGAAATTTTGCCCTCGAAATTTACGTACGTACCTGGTATGCCGAACAGGTGAGGATACCTTGACTTCACTTCAAATTCTAACTCTTGAGGTATAACCTTTGAGCGTCGAATATGATCCTTCTTATCCAAGATGTTAACACGTATTTCCTCATACGTTAAATCTTATGCTATCTCGTCCGATTCTAAATTAATAATGTGGTTCGGGTTGTCCACATATTTATGTAACATCGATACGTTAAAAATGTTATGAACACGCGACATACTTGGCCGTAAAACGAGTCTATAAGCCACAGTTCCTACTTGATCGAGGATTTCAAATGGGCCAAATAAATCGAGGGTTGAGATTTCCTCTCTTCATCGATTCTTGCTTCTTAGAATAACGCCTTCTTGAACCTCTTTCTTCACATTCATCAGCTCCGGGTGTGTAGCTTGAACGGCTTTAACGTTATCGATTAAAGTCGATTCTAGTCGTATATTCATTATCTTCATGTGGGTTCCTAGAGTCTTTAACTCTATCTTCATCATTTATAAGTCGTAAAAATGGGTCTTTGTGTTAACAACATCGCACTCGTAAACACATACGATCTTCTACTTAACGCGTCAGCTACCACGTTCGCTTTCCCACGATGGTATTGAATGGTACGATCGTAATCTTCAACAGCTCGAGCCAATGTCTTTGGTGCATGTTACGTTCGTTTTAAGTAAAGAGATATTTGAGGGTTTTAGAAATGGGTTTTGTACTGGGGTCAATACAAAATTTGATTTCACGCTCTAGGGGTAGGCTAAGAAGTCTTCTAGAATACGTCAGGAAATTTATTAACAATAGAAATATCATTCAAAACTGTGACCCTCATCCAAGACTTGGACAGTACGTCACATTGATACCTATCAACTTGCCATCGTCATTCACGACATCGCCTACAGAAAGTCTGGCTTCGGTGCATTCCACACAAGGAAGTTAACAACGAAAGGACCGGGGCTCTTTACTTATGGCTTGATATGACAATGATTGACTTTAGTGATTTGGTTACTTTGAATTCGCATAACAGGTTGGTAAGGAGTATGAAAGCTAACAACCTTTACAAAAAGTATGATGAGTAGTTAACCAATCTATTCCTAAAATCACATCAAATGCAAGTATTTTCAAAGAGATACGATCGACACGTAACGTGAAAGTGTTGATTTGAACAAGATTTATAAATAGTGGAGGTAACGAAGGTTTCTCCCAATAGATATATCAAAGTCTAACATCTCCAGAGTTAACTTCAAACATTGAACACAACTAGGTGAAATAAAAGAGTAAGTAGAACCGGTATCTAACACGGTATAGACTTCGCAAGAGTTTATGACTAACATACCCGTGATAATTTTATCCAGGTTCCTCATCATGAAAAAAAAATGCTCTCTTAAACTACCGGCTCTGGCTTGTCTGGGACATCCTTTGGCATCACTATCCCAGCTGGAATTGACTTCACCATATGACAAAATCGAACTAGGTGACCTTCTCTTCCGCAATTAAAACACGTTTTGGATTGCTACGTACAGTTTGGACGGATGTGTCCCTCCTGTCCGTATTTGAAACAAACGACCAGTGGTCGTTCTTCTTCCTTTGAAACGGGTGCTGGTGCCGACGTCTTTACGTCATTGTTGAACCTTCTCTTCTTAAAATGTCCATTCTTATTGTTTTAGCCATGATTACCACCAAAGTGGTTACCATTTATGGCATGTTGATTCCCTCCATGCTTATTGTCACTGCTTTGATGACTGTTATCACCGGTATTATCATTTTTCCCGCTGCTCTCTTTTGGTTTGGTTGAATCATTATCGCGCTCCAATAACTAAGCCTTATTAACAATATCTGAATACAAGCACAGTTTTTGAGAGATAAGATATTGATTTATCTCAGGTTTCAAACCTCTTAGAAACATTCGCATCATTCTCTCCTCATTATCAACCAAATGGGACGTAAATCGGGACAACTTAGCAAACTTGGCTTCGTACTGCGACACGGTCATGTTACTTTGCTCCAACTTGATAAATTCCACCTCTTTTATGTGACGAATGCTTTCGGGAAAGTACTTGTCACTGAACAGCTCTTGGAACTTCTCCTAAGACATCTTGAGTGCGTCAAGCTAGGGACATTTTACAGATTCCCACCAGTAATCTGCCTCTTCACGAAACATATAGGTGGCAAAGGGAACCTTTTGCTCCTCAGAGCATCCCAAGACATCAAATATCTTGGTGATCTGCTTTAACCACGTCTCCGCCTTAAGTGGTTTTGGCTTTCGCAAAAACTCTGCTGGTCCCAGCTCCTTGAATTGCTTAGCGGTGACCAACTGTGGGTTGCCATTGTTTCCTCCTGCATTATGAACAGGAGCCGCCTTCACCTGATGTTGCATGAATTCTAAAAAGCTCCTAAATGTACCGTCGTTCGTCAATTGATCAGTGTTATTGTTTACAGGAGGATTATCGCCATCTTGTTGCACATTGTCCTGATTATTGATCTGTGGAGACTCAACGGTCTCTTATGCTCCATTCCTTATCTCAATATTTTCAGATGCCATTTTTAAATACTGTCACAAAACAAGAGTTAATTAACATATCACATATTATCTCTATACTCGTGACCGACCAATTAAATACCAAATAAACTTAGGTAGGTCATACTAGCGAAAGAATTTCCGTCTCTCTCCCCTCCTAGTTCTAGTCTCACATCTTAGCCAAGATCATCATATTCCTAAGCTTTAATACCAATCATGTGGCGCCCCCCCAATAGGTATACATCACCTATTCTCGAAGTGCCAAATACATGGTATAGAATACAAATACAATCTTTAATATACAACAAGAGAACTGTGAGTTTTAATACAAATACTGTCTTCTAGACAATATCCACTCTCAGAATAAGTCCTCATTACATTTATTGTCACACTATTTAACAGAATAGTGAGGACTACTAATTCTATCATCTGGTCCATCACTCCGTTCCCCAACTCGTCCCAGCTATATTCTCATTTCCTAAAGAGAACAGTGAAAGAAAGGGTGAGCTCAACTAGCCCAGTAAGAAATATTATGACTAAGATAATGTAGAATAAATTATCATTAGCCTTAAACAGTGTTAAACTAGTACAATATAACAAACATCAAGTTTAACAGCAACGGAACAAATAATCCATTAAAAGAGTCAAGTAGAGAATAAAATCTACTATCTTCTATGATTTAAAAGGTTTTCATGACTTTTATCGGCGAGACTCGACAATAAATAATCCACATCATCAAATCATCAACGCACTTCTGAGTGCCAAGGAAATTCTTTAGTATCACGACCACGAATTATCCATGCACTACGGACGAAGATAGTCGTGTTTTCATCAACGGTCCCGATCATGCCATAAAATAACATCTTTGCAACCTTGTAGAAGAATCCATAGCCATAATCATACCAAAACTGTCCCATCAATGCACTACGGGCCAATGAGGACTTTTTCCACATCATTTGTAACATTACGATCATGATTATACCGAATAATCCTCGGTCATAATCATCATACCAAGTCCATCTATGCACTACAGGCCACGGATGACTTTCAACATAATATAAACATGAGGATGATGACAATAACATAATAATTCAATAAAACAAGTTCAAGAATTTAATTTATCCAAGAACCAATAACGTCCAAATTGTCAACATTATCTTTGCTTTGTAGAGTAAAATTTCAAGAATGCTCGGAAGAATATTTCCATGAAAAGATCTTTGGATGAAGTGCAAATATCAAGGATATTCCACTAATTTCATGAAGTATAGAAGTCAAAACTTTAACTAACTAAGTATAATAGAATATATGAAACTACAAAATAGATTTTCACTTGCCACGCAGAATCCGTATACGGATCATTTCCACAATTTTATAAGGAATGAATATAAAGGATCATTCACCATGCATGTGGTAATCCACATGAAAAGTTATTCCAACAAGATAATAAAGAATGGAATAATGAAGGATTCACCATGCGTAAATGATTAACTCCGATGCATGTGTTATTCGAGGTATTGTAATATTCATAATTAAAACGTAAGCGTGTCATCAAATTGCATAAAAATAATTGAGCGTGGAAAAATCAAAGTTTAAAATTTATTTTTCCACAAGTGCGTTAGCCAGTAGCCTTGCGAGCACGATAATAAATAATGGAACTAGTATGTGACCATAGAATAATAAATAATGGGATCACCCTTTATATTCATAATTATTAATTAAATATTAGAAAAGATAAATATATAAATTTCATACCATCTTGAAGAATCGAGCTTCCTCAAAGTTATGTTAGTTTGTAATATTCATATGCTTGTGATCAAATTGCATAAAAAAGCAAAAAATCGTTCAAAATTATTTACAAACCATAAAACTCACCCTTTATGCATAATCCTTAATTAAACGATAAAGAATCTACCCTGAATCCATACAAGTTCACCTCCAAATCCTTCCTTTCAATCTTGAATCCACCGCGTTAGCCGTTACCCCCAAATGTTTGGCCTCTAGAGGTGATCCACCAGGAAGAAGAAAATTCAAGAAGATGGGTGTTATGGCTAACCCTAGTTTTCTATCTCTATAGAAAAGCATACTCCCAAACAACTTGGAATTATTACGTATTTTGTTAAAAGTCGACAACCCATACACACCCATAATAAGACTCCTCTTATTTATAGATGTGGGCAACCCACCTTAACAATTAAGGAATTGGGTTTTTAATTAATTAATTCTTTTAATTAATTAAGCTCCCTAATCTTATTAGGGATAATTAATTAAACTCCTTTAACTAATTTTCCTTCCTAATCCAATTAGGAATAAATGAGAGTACTTATATTAAATTAATTCCTAAACTCTTTTAGAAATTAAAATAATAATAATTGTAATAATATTAATAAGACTCCTCTTATTAATTTATATTTAATATTTCTAAAATATTAAATAATAAATATTAAGCTATTTAATTTATTCTATCACCATAGATTAAATTAAATATACTTAACATATTATTACGATTATGCCATTAACTTCTTAAATAATTATTCTTCCTTTTATGGTGTGACCCTTTAGGTTCTCCATATTAAGCCGGTTGTGAATAAATCAATTAGAACAATTCTAATCTTATTTAAATAAATAAATTAAACAATTAATTTATTTAAATAATATTTATTCTACAATAGGGATAAGCCTCCTAGCGATCAACGACTTTCGGATAATATAGATTTCAACATTAATCATTAAAGAACCTTTGAGTAAATAGTTCTGAAATGCAATTCAATCCTTCCACCATCTGATGTCCCAATTAAATATAAGACATGGAATTCTTTGTCGAAGTCTTATTTTATTTAATTATATGTATTTCGATCCTTAAATGCACAACTCGAATAATGCAAATTAGAAACTCCTTTCTAATTTCATTACGCCTTAACCAAGGACTCTTTGGTTGTCATTTATCGAATCACATAGGACATTTCTCTTCTTTTATTAGAAGTGGTAGATTCTTTATTGATCATACATTATCTCCATATACAACTTGTTATACCCAAGCATACCCTTTGATATACCCTAAGGGTCTTAAGGAATAAGTCAAAGTATAACTCATCATACACAAGATACTATGATGATCTCAAGTCCAAGGATTACTTGTCTTACTATCACTCTGAGAATTCCTATTGACGAACAAATAAAACTCCATTAGGTATTCCTTAGCGAGCCACGTTCGATGAACTTATTCTCTAATAAGCACCTACATACTTGCTTTAGTGTCTCCACACAAATGATCATGAGATCAATCATCCTCATCCATGAGCAAGCAGCGTATGTACCAATCTATCCGGATTCACTAATCCCCAATTTAGTAATCCAATGATTGGGAACTATTTTAGTTTTAAGCTTTCTAAAATTTAGATCTCATTAGAATGATCATCATCATTATTCTAAAAGCATTGCTTAAAACTATGGGTTTATCACATATTATAAAAACTGACATCATGTAGATAATTAAAAGCCTTTAATAAATTAATACTTTTTATTAATAAATGAATAAGATTATTACAAAGTATATGCTTTATCATCAAACATGATTGGCTTGTGTGCATACTACTTTCGATCTCCCACTTGCACTAAAGCCCGATAAATCATGGTATCTTATACTCTTCTTCTCTACAAGTGGCGATTATCCTGCTTTGTTGGATAAGCTTTAGTTAATGGATTTGTAATGTTGTTCATGAGAGTCCACTATCTACATAGTGATTTCCCATCTTTCAATGATTACAATAATCAAAAAAAGTGCCACAACACATGTTTAGATCGAAGATGAGACTTAGGAACTATTCTAGTTACGTAATGAACTTTTAATCCAAACAATCAACTTGCGACTTCATTTATAGCTATATACTTTGTCTTTATCACTAAACCCAACAACTCTTTCTTTGTTTGGAACCTTTCAATTCATTGCACCTTTGTTCAAGATAACGCTTTACCTTAAAGTGGATTTTGATCATCTTTGTGCATACGAAAAACTTGAGTCATAAAAGCCCTCTAGTTTTAATTAGGACCCACCATGTTTGCTCACATCCTTAGTGCTTGGGTTAAGAACTTTAAGATGTTTTTCAACGTCTTACGATGAACTTCTCCAGAATATGGTGATCGACATTAGATCTTGTATATTTCATTGCATACATGATTGTCACTCATGCGATCTCTCTTTTCGAGAGTCTGTGGGGACTATAAAGAGATACACACTCCATAGCTCATCGACATGAGACATCTCTTGGAGTTTGCCATGCTAAATGACTTTAGCATCAAATGAATATCGTTCCTTGGGTTAAGTCGAGCATCCTCTTGAATCTATCTATATAGATTTTATCCCCAATTAAGATACTCTTCCCAAATCATTCATGGAGGAATGTTTAGAACAACTTTATCATTCTTGATTATAGCATTAGTATGTCATTCCTTATCCGTAGTATATCAACATATAATATTAGGAATGTCACGGCGCTCCCATGACCCTTTTGTACACACTTGAAGTCTTACCTCATCGAATGTAACTACGGATCATCATCTTCTATGATCGTACCTCATCATCATCATCCATGATGAATCCATACCTCTAGGTATCTTTCGGTACTATTCGGGACTTACGATTCGGTTGTGGTATAATAGAATCTATCTACGAGTTCCTCTTATTTGACTTATAGTGTTTTGTGGTTCTTGAACTTTTCAGATCTATTATCCTCCCACTAGCCCTTTCAATGATAAACGCCTTTATCTTAGAAGGCGTGTTTCGTAACAAACACCTTTTGCTAAGTAGAATTATAGAACATATACCTAAACTTACTTTAGGATGTCCCACAAATCGACACTTGTCAAATCTTGTCCCAAGCTTATCCTTTTGAAACCTTTTCACATAAGTTGGAACCCCTTATCTTAACATACTTAAGATTAGGAATCCTCCACATCCATAACTTTTGTGGAGTCTTGGGGCTGGATTTTGAGATTACCTTTTAAGTGATATGCTGACCATTTCTAGGACATGATCCTGAAGGATCTTTGGAATGTTGGTAAAATCATTATGGACCGCACCATGTCCAACAAGTGCGATTTTTCATTCGGATACATCAATCAATTATTGCGTGTCGGGATGTGTCCATTATGAAAAACCATTTGAGATGATCTAGAAACTTATTGCACAAGTATTTATTTCTTGATCTAATCAAAGAATCTTAATACTTTGTCGATTTGTTTCACTTACGAATTTTTGAACCTTTCAAATAATTCACACTTGTATTCTTCAAATACATACATTCAACTCTTTGAATGATCATCTCCTTTTCTTATACTAATTTGTTCAATATGCAAAATTATTTTCATGTAAATCAGTATACAAAATCCATTAAGTAATATTTGAGTTCTATACAAAACATTATTATTATAAATAGAACAACAATTGTTCTTAATTATAATACCAAAAGATTTCATTGTCCAACAATAAAATGGAAATAATATTTTTAAGAAGAATGGAATACAATAACAACTTATTAACTTAATAGATTTTCTAGTAGGTATTGCTAAACTATAAGTTTCTATAGTTAATCTTGGCAACCTTTGCTTCATTTTCCACACATAGGAATTACTTATATTTGTTTAGCTTTCTACTTACTTGGTCCTTTCATAAATCTATATTTATGATAACCAAAATCGGTATCCAATACCCAGTAGAACCTTAACTTAAAGAAAAATTTATTTTAAATCATGAACAAATTTGTATTTATAACAAAACTTCACTAAGCTTCTTTGGTTAGCCTCTGCAAGATAGTTTCTCATGATTTCTTTCCGGTGTCGGGCTTATTGCGGTGGAAGCAAACTCCTTTGCTATCCGTGTCGATTTTGCTCTTATTATCCTTTGTTTACGCCTTTCTATTTACCTTCTTTGAATCGTTCTTCTTTTGAGAAGATCCTTTGGCCCCTACCGGTAAAGACTTGGTCTTTCTTGGTTGGAAAGTGACTCTCGACATTTTTCAACATGTTAAGCAAATCGTGAAAAGCGATATCTAGCTTGTTCATATGAAAATTCACAACAATTGTGAAAGAAGTCCGGGGAGTGAGTGCAAGATCAAATCTTGGCTCAACTCTCCATCCATGACAAAACCGGTTGTCTAATTGATCAATCAAATTGATTATGTTAAGAACCTTTTATGCATACTATAGTGCCGTTGGCTATTCTAGATCGGAAGAGCTCCTTAGATATCTAATATCTATCGGTCTACTTTCCTCACCATCAACTACTTGATGTGCGGGAATATAATAGGAGCATCCATAGTTTCATCTTGTGGCTGAAGCTCGTTACTCGTGGATCTGAGCATGATCGTTGAGCCAATGTGCATCATCTTGCCACTTTCTAAAAGTAGCAATCTCTTCCTCGAAGGCATTATGCGCAACCATTGCGAGGATAAGCGTATTAAGGACATAAGATAGCTTTTCGACCCATGAGAACTTTTCTCAATTTCCTTAACCAATCCAGATTTAATTGATTACGATTAATTTAGCATCTAATATGCTTTGCGATGATAGTAATTTTAGACATTGTAAAATTACGTAAATGAATTTATAATTAACAACATTTTAGCATACATTCTTTTATTAATTACCAAAATAATTTAGGTCTTGTTTTAAATTGGTATCTCTCACTATTTTCTTCAAACTATATTACCCTCACTTATATAGTTAAATAAAATCTAATTAAAGATTTGCTAGTGAGAATAAGGATCCCACTTCAAATGTATATAGCCTTGTGGTGACACAACAAACTATATATAAATAAATAGGTAGACAACTTTTGTCGATTACATCAACTATCAACTCCTTGTATTTTGCCTCTTAGATTATTTTGATCAGTGGTGGCACATCAGAATCAAAATTATCCAAGTTAAGTCCAGACCTAGCACTCCATATATTCAAAAAGAAAAAATATCATCCTTGTGGTGACCTGACAAAACAATATTGTTCAATTTTCTTTATAAGCATCAAATGTGATAAATTAACATCTTAAATACTTAATACTTGCCTTGTGGTGACACAACAAACTCATATTAAATATTTAATACTCTATTAATTTTATCATGCTAGAAAGCGACGTTCGATATTCCAAATATCTTTGAGCGCTTAGGACTTAATATAAAAATTGAGGGGTTTGTTATTAATTTGTCTCATCTTGTTTAGCGCGCATGCATATATATATATAAAATACGCGTCGTATTAATGAACATGCGAAGCATGTTTGCATAATATATAATATATATATAGTATAAGCATGCACATATAGAATACTATATTCTACGGATTGATTATGGACTTTTATTCTAGTTTGGTTCACTAGAGCCACCAAGTGAACCAAAGGTTCAAACCTAAGGGTGCGAGAAATAATATTTAAATATAACTATTACATTTAAACTTGGGCTCCATTACAAGCGGGTCTTCATGCGCTCTTGTCCCTTGATCTCCAATTTTTCAAAATTAATTCTAACTATTCCTATTACAAAACTATTTAAAATAAATAGAAACCTTGATCGTGATCGAGGGAAGTACATAGGAGAGAGATAGAATTTACATTAAGAAAAAATTAGAGAAGGCAAGTCTGTGAGACCCCATTTAATAAAACCCATACATTCGTATGCATCCACTAAAATAAAATCCAATCACATTGGTCGATAGTCCATAATCAATCTCATTTATTATCATACACATCACCATATGCATCGATAAATAACATTCATCTCATGAATAATAAACATTTAATATATATATTGATATCATTTAATGGGCAAATTTAGTTAGTATAAAATCTATTTTGAATCAAAATAAACTCCTTTATTTTAATCCAAATTTAAATCAAAATAAAACTATTTTATTTTAATTTATCCTATTTTGAATAAAATAAACTATTTTATTTTAATCAAAATTTTAATCAAAATAAACTCCTTTATTTTAATTAATTATGGAATCCAATTCCATATATATATATAAAAAAATCTTTAATTAAAATAAACACTTTTATTTTAATTAATTATGGAATCAATTCCATGTAAAAAAAAATCTTTTATTAAAGGAAACACGGATATTCTTTCTTATTCACAAATAAACTCTTTTATTTTGAATAATATGAAATCTATTTCATATCTAAATAAACTCCTTTATTTAAGGAAATTAGGATTCTCTTTCCTATTCACAAATAAACTCCTTTATTTTGAATAATATAAAATCATATTTTATATCTAAATAAACTCCTTTATTTAAGGAAAGATGGATTTACTTCCTATTCACAAATAAACTCCTTTTATTTTGAATAATATGAAATCTTATTTCATATTTAAATAAACTCCTTTATTTAAGGAAAGATCAATTTCAACTCCAATTAGTTATCATGGAATCCAATTCCAACTCTAATTAGTTAGCATGAAATTCTAATTTTAAAATTAAAATAAACCTTTTATTTTAATATTAAAATAAACTTTTATTTTAAAATTAAAATAAACTTTTATTTTAATTATAAAATAATTAATATATATATATATATAATATCGGGTTATATATATATATATATATATATATATATATATATATATATATATATATATATATAATATATATATATATATATATATATAGATTATATCCGATTTTGATTTACGTGTGATGACTAGTATAGCATATTTTAGGATTTTAGTAGCCACCCACATGTTTACGATTTAAAAGTGCGGGTAAAAAAATCTGTTTCATGGGTCCAACCCAAAACCACTAGTAAACATACTTTTTTTTTTTTTTTTTTTTTAAAAATGAACGCACGTAAATGATTTGATTTAGTTAAAGTAGCTTTGGTTTTTTTTTTTTTTTTAAATTTTATCTGATAAAATTATGCCCAATTAAATTATTCTAAACACATATCAATATAATATCAAATTTGAACAATTAATAATTTGCATAAAAGTTTGGCTCTGATGCCACTTTATTAGGTTTGTAATATTCATGTATGCTTGTGATCAAATTGCATAAAAAGTGCGGAGCGTGGAAAAATCGAGTTTAAAATTTTTACAAACCATAAAACCGGATCACCTTTATGCATAATTATTAATTAAGCGAAAAGATAAAGAATAAAATCATACCCTTGAAGATCGAGCTTCCTCGGTGCAAGTTCACCTCCAAATCCTTTCGCGTTCAATCTTGAATCCACGGGTTTGGTTCCTTCCTTTGATCGGCGTTAGCCACCCAAATGTTTGGCCTCTGAGGTGATCCACGAGGAAGAAGAAAATTCAAGAAGATGGGTGTTATGGCTAACCCTAGTTTTCTATCTATAGAAAAGGCATACTCTCCAACAACTTGGAATTATTACGTATTTTTAAAATCAACAACCCATACACACCCATAATAAGACTCCTCTTATTTATAGATGTGGGCAACCCACCTTAACAATTAAGGAATTGGGTTTTAATTAATTAATTCTTTTAATTAATTAAGCTCCCTAATCTTATTAGGGATAATTAATTAAACTCCTTTAACTAATTTTCCTTCCTAATCCAATTAGGAATAAATGAGATACTTATATTAAATTAATTCCTAAACTCTTTTAAAAATTAAAATAATAATAATTGTAATAATATTAATAAGACTCCTCTTATTAATTTATATTTAATATTTCTAAAATATTAAATAATAAATATTAAGCTATTTAATTTATTCTATCACCATAGATTAAATTAAATATACTTAACTATATTATTACGATTATGCCATTAACTTCTTAAATAATTATTCTTCCTTTTATGGTGTGACCCTTTAGGTTCTCCATATTAAGCCCAGGTTGTGAATAAATCAATTAGAACAATTCTAATCTTATTTAAATAAATAAATTAAACAATTAATTTATTTAAATAATATTTATTCTCTGATAGGATAAGCCTCCTAGCGATCAGCGACTTTCCGGATAATATAGATTTCAACATTAATCATTAAAGAACCTTTGAGTAAATAGTTCTTGAATGCAATTCAATCCTTCCACCATCTGATGTCCCAATTAAATATAAGACATGGAATTCTTGTCAGTCTTATTTTATTTAATTATATGTATTTTCGATCCTTAAATGCACTGACTCCAAATAATGCAAATTAGAAACTCCTTTCTAATTTCATTACATTAACCAAGGACTCTTTGGGTTGTCATTTATCGAATCACATAGGACATTTCTCTTCTTTTATTAGAAGTGGTAGATTCTTTATTGATCATACATTATCTCCATGTATACAACTTGTTATACCCAAGCATACCCTTTGATATACCCTAAGGGTCTTAAGGAATAAGTCAAAGTATAACTCATCATACACAAATCTTATGATGATCTCAAGTCCAAGGATTACTTGTACTACTATCACTTTCTGAGAATTCCTATTGACGAGCAATAAAACTCCATTAGGTATTCCTTAGCGAGCCACGTTCGATGAACTTATTCTCTAATAAGCACCTACATACTTGCTTTAGTGTCTCCACACAAATGATCATGAGATCAATCATCCTCATCCGATGAAGCAAACAGCGTATATTTTAGTACCATCTATCAGGATTCACTAATCCCCGATTTAGTAATCGATGATTGGGAACTATTTTAGTTTTAAGCTTTCTAAAATTTAGATCTCATTAGAATGATCATCATCATTATTCTAAAAGCATTGCTTAAAACTATGGGTTTATCACATATTATAAAAGCGACATCATCATAGATAATTAAAAGCCTTTAATAAATTAATACTTTTTATTAATAAATGAATAAGATTAAAAATATAATAAATTAATACTTTTATTTAATAAATGAATAAGATTGTTACAAAGTATATGCTTTATCATCAAACATGATTGAAAAAATATTTTGAGAAAATTAAATCTTTATTCATAAAATCTAGGGTCTCACAATAGTATTTCGTTGTTAAATCAAAATCTTGATTCTGAGACTGAGTGGAACAACCTTTTATATAAAGGGAACAAAATTTTTAAGTCGTAATTCGACCATTCATACATGCGACTCCAAGTATTATGCATAATATATTACAAGAGGTTGGTAGGCTCTAAGTACTTGCAGAGGGGTATGATTTAATCTTTATGGTTATCTAATACTCTTGCGTATGTATCAAAGTAAATATTTGATAGATACCAAAGAAAGTAGAAGTTCTAGATCCAATGGATCACTCAACATAAATGTGGAAAACATTCCACTTTGTTATTGCGTAGAATTGATTCTTGATTATTCAATAGAATATCGTAGAACTTTGAAAGTGTTGTACTATTTCATTATCAGATTATTGTGTTGCCTAGAATACGAGAAGATTTGTTATTGATTAACGATTTGTTCAGCTATTTCAAAGTTCAACGAGCTTTGGTTTCATTCTATCAAAATAGATAGTCTGTTCTTATTGATTCGTATACATTTATTGTATGTCTTAACTTGCGGGGCAAACTTGTTGCTCACCCTTGCTATAAATAAAACATTTCAGCTAGGAACGAAGAGGCCAGCGGGTCGAAGAAGAATAAAGGCAAAGGCAAGATGCCGGAGTAGTTATAAAGAACTTATTATTATGTTGTATTTGTAAACCCTTTTTGTATATCTAAAGGGTATGTTTGTAATATTAAGGTTAGAAAACCTGGGACTTATGTATTAACAACATATGTTAATGACTTATGTATTCCTATTTCTATATGAATGGGTAGTTAGATGTTATTATATTGTGGATCGTGAACACCAAACTCAGGGGTCAGGTAACCCGGATTTTGGGGTGTCACAGGTTGGTATCAAAGCTGTAGTGACCAAGGTGTCACAAGTTGGTAAAAGAGCTATAGGTTATAAACCTTAAGTGGGGTGGGGGAAAACCCTAGGATTATAACCATACGCGAGATAGAGAAAACTCATGTAGAGTTCTAAGTGAGGGATTGCCGAAGTGCATCAATAATAAGATAAGTGGACACATAGTGTAAGAATTTTGTACTGGTGAAGTACTAATCAAGTTGTTTAAACTGATTGTAGGATGTCTGGAAAAGATGAAACGAGTGCGGAGATGCTAGCGGCTGTTGCACCAATGCCAGTAGCCGAGGTGCCAGCGCAAAGCGAATCAGTTGAGAATGTGGGAGAAGACGAACCCGTGGTCAATCTGGGGAGCGATCATGACGATTATGCCGAGATGTATCTGAGTGGAGATGAGGAGGCAGAGTCTAAGCCAGCTAAGATGGAGAAAGGGAATAAGACTAAAGTTGGAGAACAAGATCACGAATCTACAGAAGTCCAAGAACTTCGGAGTAAAGTCTTTCTCTTGGAGGAGCTATGGAAGACAGAGTGAGCATTACGTGAAATGACTGAAGAATGGAACGAGCTGAAGGCGCAGGTGGAAAGGATAAAGACTGAAGGTGGTGGATCGTCTGAAGGGACAATCAAGCAGCAGAAAGACAAGAATAAGCGAAAGAGGAACAACGACAGCCCTAATTCGGAAAAGTCAAACCCGAAGAAGAAGCAAGCCTATATCAAGTGTGGGAAGACTCACGCAGGAGAATGCATGATGTGGAAAAACGTGTGTTTCAACTGTAAGCAGGAAGGACATATTTCTCTGCATTGTCCTAAGCCAAATTTGAGGAAGTGTTTTTCATGTGGGCAAACGAGTCACGGATTTAACAAGTGTCCCAACAAGAAGAAGACTGGTGAAAGGAGTGGTTGGTAGACAACTTAGATATATGTAATACTATATTTTGGGTAGAAGACCGTGATATTAAGTGTTGTAATATCGAGAACGAAGTTAAGCATATGTAAATATATACATGTTTGTATGAATGAAATCATTATTTTCTATATGAATATAAGATTAAGATTAATTTGTGTGTTCTTAAAACTCATACTTATGGTAAGTTAATGACTCATAATTATATGAAATGTTTTGAACCCCTCAGCGAATGGATGCCAAAGGTCTGACTAGGATAAGTTCATACACTCATATAATTGTGGCAAGTTCCTGAACTCATAAGTGTGGTAAGTTTGAAGAACTGGTAATAACTATGTGTGAATGGAGAATTATAACTTTTTGTGTAAAGTTGTGTTGTTAATCCTGTTATGATTTAAAAAGGAATAGTAATATGTGTTAAGTACTATGTGCTATTTGAATAAATATGCAATTATATGAGAATTTTGTATTGAATTCTTATTGTGTTAAGAATTTGTGTAAAGAAAGAGAATTAATGTAAGATTTTTATTTAAATCAGATCATGCCGCCTAGACGACAAAATCGAAACCAGCGGGAAGAACAATCAGTAAATAACGAAGGAGGTCAAGCAGACCCAATGCAGAATTTCGTAGATATGATAGCCGAAGCTATGGAAAATAGGGCTCCAGCAAGAGGAATAGCGAGAAATCAGCCAGCTGATAGATTGGCTAACTTCAAGGACTTTAAAGTGGTAGGACCGCCAGAATTTCAGGGAACCACAGATCCGATTGAAGCCCAAACATGGGTGAAGGAGATGGAGAAAGCATTCGTCATTGCGCGAGTGGCGGAAGAGCAAAAGACGGCTTTTGCAACTTATCGATGAAGGGAGAAGCTAATTCTCTGGTGGGAGACGAACCAAGCGAGAGCTGGTACAGAGGTGGTGTTGTGGACAAGATTCAAGGAGTTGTTCTTTGAGAACTACTTCTCGCTGAGTATGCAATCCAGGATGGAAGTCAAATTCTTAGAACTTAAGCAGGAAAACATATCGGTAACAGAATGCACTGCCAAATTCAACGAGTTAGCGAGATTTGCACCTCATCAGGTGGACACAGAGGCAAGAAAGGCGAGAAGATTCAAGAATGGACTGAAACGGAGGATATTCAACAAGGTAGCAGTATTGCAGATCAACACATTCGCGGCTTTGATGGAGAAAGCATTAATTGCTGAAGGAGGGAGCAAAGCTGCATCTCGATTTCATCAGGATAAGAAGAAAAAGACAAACAACGGAGGAAGCACTGGTGGTAGTAATCCGAATAAGAGGAAATGGAGTGAGAATACCTAGTCGGGTAATAAGACCGAAGATAATAGGAAAGGAAGGGAGCCATGTTCGAATTGTGGGAAGAACCATGCTGGAGTTTGCCTGAAGAAGAAGGGAGTTTGCAATAACTGCGGGCAAGAGGGGCACATGTCAACCAATTGTCCTAGTCCGAAGAAAATTTAAGGTTGCTTTGCATGCGGATCGACTGATCATTTGGTTCGGAACTGTCCGAAGAAGAATGCAGAGAAGGAAAGTGTCAGCAAGGGACCCGGTGGTGGAACCTTGGCAATTCGAGGACCTACACAGCCAGGAAGACCAACAGCCCATACATTCAAATAACGGCGCATGATGCAGTGGCTACTCAGGAGGTGACAGAAGGTAATGATTTCGTTTAGAAATTTAATTACGCGAGTAAATTGAGTTAGATAATTACTGTGAATTGTTTTCTTTTATAGATTCAAGTCACAGGTTAGAATTTGAAACACAAATGAATATTGTGTTGATAAAAATAAATTGATGATACAACTTTAAAAGATTGTAGAGAATAAGAAAGCGATGATTCCGAGGACGGAATCCTTTTAAGGAGGGGTGAATGTGATAACCCGAGATTTCGAATAATCAAAATTTTACGAATAATTTTTTTTATATATAAAATTTATATTGATTAATAATTTTGTGAAAAGTATCTGTGATACGAGTCTCGAGAAAGTCAATTTGCATATTGACTAATAAATTTTAGAGTAGAGTTGTGCTTAACGGCTTTAGAAACCCTAACCCTAATTTCTGGATAGGGATTCGATAGAAAATATAATTAAAATAATTATATTAATAAGTATGTGTTTGTACCGAAGAGATTTCTTGATCAATGATTGATCGGATAAGGTTTAAAATTATAAACCCTAATAAGAGATTAAAAACCCTAATCTCACGATTAAAAACCCTAACATACCGTTAGAAACCCTAATCGAAAGCCGAGAAACCCTAATACAATATTCGGGAATCCTAAAACCCTAATTAGGAAACCCTAATCCTAATTGGGAAGCCTAATGTGTGTATTAAACTTTAATATGATTAGAAAACCCTAATTATATTTTAGTTATATTAATTTCTATTTTACAAACCATAATTATATTTTAGAAATTTTAATTTTTCTGATTAAAACCGTAATTTCATATTCGGGATTTATAAACCCTAATTAGGCAACCCTAATCCTAATTGGAAGGCCTAATATATTTATTAAACATTGATATGATTAAGAAAACCTAATTTAATTAGGAAACCTTAATTTTAGTTTTAAATTCTTAATTCTCAATTCTTAAACCCTAATTAGAAAATTCTAGAATTTGATGTATTTAAAACCTAAGGGTTAGGACCTTAGGGTTAAAACCTAAGGGTTAAACCCTAAGGTTTTATGCATTTGGCAAGAATGCCATTAAAATTATTTTGCAAATGACCAAAATGCCCTTTTTTATTTTCTTTAATTGGTAACTTGTATTATTGATAGCGACTTTAGTGGTTTACCAACTAAGTTGACTTTGGTGACACATAATAGCAACAACTCAGCCGAATTTGATCAGATCTAGCAACAACATAAGCTTATATAAGAGATTTAGAGAGAGAAAGCCCATTTTATTAGCCATTTTGCATACATGTTCTCACCAACTCTCATTCTCTCTCAAATCTCCAAAACTCTAAGGTAGATCAGTCACTAAATCACCTCTAGAAACATCAAGTTCAAATTAGGAAGTTCAAGATCAAGATTTGAACAAGAAGGTATAAACCCTAAAATCTAATTTGATCTTGTATGCTAAGAAATTTTCTTTGTTTAAGTGTTTAGAATCTTGCTAATGGATGTTTTATGAAGATCTATCATGAATCCATAGCATCAAATTGCCTTAAAAATATGTTTTTCAAAATCTATTCTTGAACATTTTCAATGGTCTGACAAGAAATGTCAGTCGCTCTAGATCTTTCTGTGTTTACGATTTTTGATGTTTTATTGTTTGGATTTGTAGCCTGTTATGTTGTCTTTAATCTTCAAGTTGAATCAGAGTCATTTATTGTCTATATCGGGGAGTTATTAAGTGGTCAAAACCTTAATTGATAAGGCGTGACCATGAACTTTCTGGGTAACCCAGAAAGTGTAAGATCAGCGTCTGATAGCCTTTTGAACGGCTCAGATCTAACATCTTTGTTTCTTTTTTAGGGTGGTTTTGTATCGAGCTTGTAGCCTGACAGTTGTACTGTACATTTATGGCTTCATATCGTTTATATAATCAGTAGATTGATCGAGGTAAGTGGTCAAACTAGTCCATAAGGCCATGACTTGAATTTCTGGAAATTCCAGAAAAGCGTATGAACAAAATTTCTGACAAACTTTGACTGAGTCATAACTTGTAAATCTGTTGTTGTTGGACTGCGATCTTGATATCTCATTGTTCATTGTCATGCCTACTACCAATTTGAACCATAAAGCAACCAATATCGTGACCGGAACCTAGATTAAAATGATCTAGAAAGTACCAAGGTGAACTGCTGGGTTTTTGGAAAAACCCAGAAACCGTCTGACAATGATTTTGAATGTACAGATCTACTTGTTGGTTTGTGTTATGACCAAGATGTTAGTTGATAATTGTAGACTTACATTTCAGCTACAAGATCCAAGTTTTATCAAGCCCAGAAACGATTTTAAAGCGAGCAATTAATCTGGTCAAACATGTCATGTTAAACACGAAGCTGTCAGTGTTCTTGAGCTCAAGAACACCAACAGCGACGCTTTGTGTCGCTAAAGGGTTTTAGCGACAGTTTATTTATTTTTGAAATTTTTGAATTTTCGGAAATTATTTAAAAATAGAAATAAATTATAAAATTTACTAAAAATGATTATAAAAATCATTTTAAATTATGAAAAATAACTTTTAATTATTTGTGACAATTATTTTTAATAAATTATAATTATTTGAATAGAAATGATATTTAATTTATTTAATTAGTATATTAAATAAATTAGAGAAAAATGATTTAATATTATGAAAATCATTTTAAATAAGAATAATGTATTTAAAAATATTTTGAGTTATAAAATGTGACTTTTAATATTTTTGGAGAATTTTCATTAATAAATTAATATTAATGATATTAGATTTATTTAATTATTAAATTAAATAAATAAGATAAAAATGATTTTATTGATTTAAAAATCATTTTGAATAAGAATAAAGTGTTAGAAAATATTTGGGATTATAAAATATAAATTTCTATATTTTGGAGAATTCTTATTAATAAATTAATATTAATGACATTAGATTTATTTAATTATTATATTAAATAAATGAATTAAAAATGGTTTTATTGATTTAAAAATCATTTAAAAAGAGAAAAATGATTTAAAAAGATATTTTGAGTTATAATTAATGACTTTTAATATTTTGATAATAATTTCATTAATATTTAAATATTAATGGTGATGATTTAAAAATAATTTTAATTATTTAAAAAATCATTTAAGTAGAATATTGATGATTTAAAAATATTTTAAGTTATTAATAATAACTTTAATATTTTGACAAGTATGTTATTAATATTTTAATATTATTAAATATTAATAATTATAAAATTATTTGATAATTAAATCGTTTAAAAATGATTCCGATGTTTGAAAAATTATTATAAATTATAATAATTGTTTATAAATTATTAAAAGCTTCCGAAAAATATTATAAACGATATTTGACTTATTTAAAATAATATTGCAGCTTAGAGACCAAGTTTAATTGACAATCAATGTGTTAATTGTCGGATAGGGTGACCAGAACACCGAGAATGGACCGAAGTCCAACCAGACCAAACTAGTTAGACTTGTTAAGTGTTTATATAGGTTATAAACAATAATGTGGCTAAATGGTAATGTGTCTAGGAGAAGTTTGACTGTAAAATACAGTGTTACATGTTATAAATGATTGTACTAATTGTGAGACCGACATTGTTCAATATAGGTCTTACGAACGCAGTTAATTATATTGTGTAGCTGTAATCAACGCGGAAGGCAAGTTTCCCTAACTCAACCTTGATTTATATTCATTCTATTATTATAATGGTTAATTATTGCTAATTATACCATGTTTAGGGAATTTATTGTTGATTATTCGCAGTTCGTGCATGTTTAATAATTCAAATTGAATTACTGATTCAGAGAATATACATTTGTAGAATAACTGTTGTTGGATATTCATATTCATAGAAGATAGAATTGATAGTATAGATAATTCCTGTTTATTGTCAAATTATGTTGAGAAATGTCTTAGCTAATTATTCTGGCTAGACGAACATTTGTTAGAACTTGATAAATTCGAGAAGAGAATTCAATTGTTATTGATAGATCGATGCCAATTATTTTGGCTAGATCGATAAGTAAATAGAATTTGAAATCGCAGTATTTCGTTTTTAAATCAAAATCTTGATTCTGAGACTGAGAAGAACAACCTTTTATATAAAAGGAACAAAATTTTTAAGTCTTAACTCGACCATTGCGCGCGACCTAAGTATTATGCATAATATAGGGTACAAGGAGTTGGCCGGCTCTAAGTACTTGCAGAGGGGTATTATTTAATCTTTATTGTTATCTGATACTTCTGCGTATATATCAAAGTAAATCTTTGATTGATACCTGAGAAAGTAGAAGTTCTAGATCCAGTGGATTACTCAGTATAAATCTGGAAAACATTCCACTTTGTTATTGTGTAGAATTGATTCTTGATTATTCAATAGAATATCGTAGAACTTTGAAAGCGTTGTACTCTTTCATTATCAGATTATTGCGTTGCCTAAAATACGAGAAGATTTGTTATTGATTAACGATTTGTTCAGCTATTTCAAAGTTCATCGAACTTTGGTTTCATTCTATCAAAATAGATAGTCTGTTCTTATTGATTCATATACATTTATTGTATGTCTTAACTTGCGGGGCAAACTTGTTGCTCACCCTTGCTATAAATAAAACATTTAAATTTAGAAGCAGAAGAGGTCAGCGGGTCGAAGAAGAATAAAGGCAAAGGCAAGATGCTGGAGTAGTTATAATGAACTTATTATTATATTGTATTTGTAAACCCTTTTTGTATATCTAAAGGGTATGTTTGTAACATTAAGGCTAGAAAACCTGGGACTTATGTATTAACAACATATGTTAATGACTTATGTATTCCTATTTCTATATGAATGGGTAGTTAGATGTTATTATATTATGGATCGTGAACACCAAACTCGGGGGTCAGGTAACCCGAATTTGGGGGTGTCACATACGAACTCCGAGATCTATTATCACTACAAAAAAAATGGGCCTTTAGCAACGATTTTTTGGGCAACGACTTTATAATTCGTTGTTAAAAGTATATGTTTAGCAACAAAATTTATCATTCATTGCAGATTGTGTCAGGCTTTCACTTTTTGCAACGAAATTCATAAGTCGTTGCAAAATTTCGTTGCTAATTCATTGACGGGAAAAAATTTCGTTAGAAATTCGTTGCAAAATTTTCGGTCACTTGATTTCCCGTTATCGTGGGCAACGAAAATTTTTTTGTTGCTAAAAATGGGGCTTTAGCAACGATTTTTCAGGCAACGACTTTATAAGTCGTTGCTAAAAGTGTATGTTTAGCAACGAAACTTGTCATTCGTTACAGATTATGTTAGGCTTTCACTTTTTGCAACGAAATTCATAAGTCGTTGCAAAATTTGGAAACAAAATTCGTTAGAAATTTATTGCAAAATTTCTAACCACTTGATTTCTCCTCATCCTGGGCAATGAAAGTTTTTTTGTTGCTATATCGCGTTGCCTAATATAGACCACATTCATTGGCAACAATTTTTATTTTCGTTGCATATTTTATACAACTTTTTGCAATGACTATTAAAATGTTGCCTTAAATTAAGATAATCTCAATAAGCATGTTTTTGTAAGACCATATTCGATATTCAGAGAATTGTCAAAAAAATATTTGTATTTAGTATTTAAAAATTATGTCCAAATGCGGAACATATTCGTTTCCATTTTTATTCGAATAAACAAATTATTCAAATATCTGAATTCGAATGTCAATCACCTTATAAACAATTTATTCAATTTATTATAAAAAGTAAAAATAAAAAAATATTGACCTTTTTCTAACAAATCACAACCATTTAAAGTTGTAAAATACATATCATAAATGTGAGACATATCAAATACGTCATCATTCATAATTGATCATAAAAATCAATTAAAATTTACTAATATAAATTGTACATATAAGTCGTATAAATTGTACTTATAAGTTGTTCCATATTATTTAATTTATTTTATACGGTGAAATGTTTCACTCTATCCGTCTCAAAATAAATGCCTAATTTTATTTGTTTTAAAGTTATAATTTTTGAAATTAAAATCGAGCACATATAGATATTTTTTTTAATTTACAAAAATTAAAGTTTGTAGTTAATTGGATGTAGTTTATAATGATCATATTCACACACTTATAATTTTCAAAAAATATATATTTAATTTCTAAATTATTTATATAAATTTTTCTCGTAACTCGTTATTTTACATATATAATTTTTAACAAGGGATGGGCAAGGAATCGAAATCACTCCTGAAATTGCACCAAAAATTGACTAAACTGCACCGATTAAGTCGCGCCAATGATTCCGGCATAGACTAATTAAGTTCCACTAATGGTGTGTAAAATGGGTTAAATGCAAAGTCGACCACTAAACTTTAGTGGTTTTTGGGTATTGAGTCTTTTTCTTCCGGTCAACGCAAACTGAGCCCCTTTCTATTAGAAAATTTGGACTTTAAACCCCCAAGCGTTATATGTGCATTGACCTGATGACGTGTCACACGTGGCAGATCTGACGTGTGCATTTTATATTTGTAATTTTACACGTGGAAGATCTGACGTGGCTTCTTTCGAATTTTTTCCAAAAATTTGTATCTCCACTTATTCGAACTCATAACCTCAAGTTTAAAACCTTGGTCATATGACCACTAGAGCACCACAAGTCAACTATTAATGTGATAACCCGGGATTTTAAATAATCAAAATTTTACGAATAATTTTTTTTTTTATTTAATATTAATATTGATTATCAATTGTGGGACAAGTATCTGTGATACGAGTCTCGAGAAGGTCAATTTGTGTATTGACTAATAAAATTAGAGTAGAGTTGTGCTTAACAAGATTAGAAACCCTAACTCTAATTTTCGGATAGGGATTCAATAAAAAATATAATTAAAATAGTTATATTAATGAGTACGTGTTTATATTGTGTAGAATTTTGATCAATGATTGATCGGATAAGGTTTAAAATTATAAACCCTAATAAGAGATTAGAAACCCTAATCTTAGGATTAGAAACCCTAATGTACCGTTAGAAACCCTAATCGTATGACGGAAAACCCTAATTTCAAATCCGGAAATCCTAAACCATAATTAGGAAACCCTAATCCTAAGTGGCATGTATAAGGCGTTTATTAAACTTAAAATATTATTAGAAAACCCTAATTATATTTTATTTATTTTAATTTCTATTTTACAAACCTAATTGTAATTTGGAAATTTTATTTTTCTATTAGAAACCCTAATTCGTGGGTTGTAAACCCTAATGACCAATTACGACCCTAATTACTTAGTTAGCAATTTTAATTAGGAATTATTAATCCTAATTAGCAATAATTAAGTTTTGATTAAGAAATTTTCATATAATTAGAAAATTCTAATTATAATTTAGAAATATTAATTTTCAATTTTTAGAACCTAAATTGGAAATTTAGAAAATCAAATTGCTAAACCCTAAAGGGTTCAAACCCTAAACCCTAACCTAAACTCTAAACCCTAAGGGTTTGAACAAATGTCAAGAATGTCATTTAATGTATTTAGCAAATGACAAAAATGCCCTTTTTATAATCTTTAAATGGTAACTTGTAAAAATACCAATACCTTTAGTTGGTGAACCACCAATTTGACTTGGTGACACACAAATCCAACAATGCCAGCCGAAAATCTCAGCCTTGCAACATATCATTGTATATAAATTGATTATTAGAGAGAGAAAGTCCATTTTATTAGCCATTTTGCTAACTTGCTCTCACCTACTCTCTCTCTCTCTCTCTCTCTCTCACCAAGACCTCCGATTTCCTCAAGTAAATCAGTCAAAAAATACCCCTCTTAAACACATAGATCAGATTCAGAGATCTAGGATCAAGAATTGAAGCTTAAAGGTATAAACCTAATTTTTATTTTTGATCCAAGTTGCTAAGAAATTTTTTGTTTTAAGTGTTTAGAATCTTGCTAATGGATGTTTTATGAAAATCTATCATGATCTATCATGAATCCATAGCATCAAAGTGCCTTAAAATAGAGTTTTTCAAAATCTGTTCTTGAGTATGAACTATGGTCTGACAAGAAATGTCAGTGGCCATAGATCTTGGTACGTTTGTGTTTTCTGTTGGTTAGGTTTTGGATCTCTAGCTAGTTATGTGGTCTTTAATATGAAAAAAGAATTAGTGTCATTACATGGCCAGTGTGCACGATATTCATGGTCAAAGTATGTTGACCGACGTTGACTGGGCCAATTCTGGGTAACCAGAAAGCCTTAATCAACGTCTGACAACGTTTTGTGGGCTTAATATCTGTCAGGTTGTTCGTGTTATGATGTTGTTGTTGTGACATATTTGTAGATAGTTATATGTACTGTGTATCGGTTGCCTTATATCGTGTAGTATATCAACAGATCAAACGTAATAGTTTGTCAAACTAGGCCATTCGGCCATGACTTGAATTTCTGGGAATTTCCAGAAACGGTTTGAATAAAATTCCTGACAGCCTTTGACCGTCTTATAATTTATGATTCTGTGGTTGTAGAACTTTTATGCTAATGTATATACATTCCTTGACATATGTACTAGATCTATAAACCAAGAAAGCAACAAAACCATGACAAGAACACTAAGCTTATTGAGTTTGAAAATGGTACCTCGCATATTTATCTGGTTACCCGTAAAACCCATTAAGTCCGATATAACTTTTTCAAGGGCCGATCTTGCTAGATATTTAGGTTATGACTCGGTTAATGGTTGATAATGGTAGTGCTACATGAGTACTACACGATTGAAGAATACTTTAGCCCAAAACATGATAACCGTGAGAATCAAGGGCAGTCAAACGAGCCACTTTGATCACTGTCTGACAGTGTTCTTGAGCACCAAGAACACCTAAGGCGACAGACAAGTCAAATAAAGTGTTAGAAAATATTTTAAATTATAAAATATAATTTTCAATATTTTTGGAGAATTCTCATTAATAAATGAATTAAAAATGATTTTATTAAATTAAAAATCATTTAAAAATGAGAAAATTGATTTAAAAGTATTTTAAGTTATAATTAATGACTTTTAATATTTTGATAATAATTTCATTAATATTTAAATATTAATGGTGATGGTTTAAAAATGATTTTAATTATTTTAAAAATCATTTAAGTAGAATATTAATGATTTAAAATTATTTTAAGTTATTAATAATAACTTTAATATTTTGACAAGTATGTTATTAATATTTTTATATTATTAAATATTAATAATGATAAGATTATTTGATAATTAAATCATTTAAAAATAATTTAAGTGTTTGAAAAATTATTATAAATTATAATAATTGTTTATAAATTATTAAAAGCTTTCGAAAAATATTATAAACGATATTTGACTTATCTAAAATAATATTGAAGTTTAGAGACCAAGTTTAATTGACAATCAATGTGTTAATTGTCGGATAGGGTGACCAGAACACCAAGAATGGACCGAAGTCCAACTAGACCGAAATAGTTAGACTTGTTAAGTGTTTATATAGGTTATAAACACTAATGTGACTATGTGGTAATGTGTCTAGGAGAAGTTTGACTGTAAAATACAGTGTTACGTGTTATAAATGATTGTGCTAATTGTGAGACCGACATTGTTGAATATAGGTCTTACGAACGCAGTTAATTATATTGTGTAGCTGTAGTCAACGCGGAAGGCAAGTTTCCTAACTCAACCTTGAGTTATATTAATTCAATTATTATGGTTAATTATTGTTAATTATACCATGTCCAGGGAATTTATTGTTGATTATTCGCAGTTAGTGCATGTTTAATAATTCAAATTGAATTACTGATTCGGAGAATATACCATTGTAGAATAAATGTTGTTGGATATTCATATTCGTAGAAGATAGAATTGACAGTACAGATAATTCCTGTTTATTGTCAAATTATGTTGAGAAATGTCTTAGCTAATTATTCTGGCTAGACGAACGTTTGTTAGAACTTGATAAATTCGAGAAGAGAATTCAATTGTTATTGATAGATCGATGCCAATTATTTCGGCTAGATCGATAAGTAAATAGAATTTGAAATCATAGTATTTCGTTGTTAAATCAAAATCTTGATTCTGAGACTGAGAATAATAACCTTTTATATAAAGGGAACAAAATTTTTAAGTCGTAATTTGACCATTGTGCGCGACCTAATTATTATGCATAATATAGGGTACAAGGAGTTGGCCGGCTCTAAGTACTTGCAGAGGGGTATGATTTAATCTTTATGGTTATCTGATACTCCTGCGTATGTATTAAAGTAAATCTTTGATAGATACCCGAGAAAGTAGAAGTTCTAGATCCAATGGATCACTCAGCATAAATTTGGAAAATATTCCACTTTGTTATTGCGTAGAATTGATTCTTGATTATTCAATAGAATATCGTAGAACTTTGAAAGTGTTGTACTCTTTCATTATCAGATTATTGTGTTGCCTAGAATACGAGAAGACTTGTTATTGATTAACGATTTGTTCAGCTATTTCAAAGTTCACCGAACTTTGGTTTCATTCTATCAAAATAGATAGTTTGTTCTTATTGGTTCGTATATATTTATTGTATGTCTTAACTTGCGGGGCAAACTTGTTGCTCACCCTTGCTATAAATAAAACATTTCAGCTAGGAACGAAGAGGCCAGCGGGTCGAAGAAGAATAAAGGCAAAGGCAAGATGCCGGAGTAGTTATAAAGAACTTATTATTATGTTGTATTTGTAAACCCTTTTTGTATATCTAAAGGGTATGTTTGTAATATTAAGGTTAGAAAACCTGGGACTTATGTATTAACAACATATGTTAATGACTTATGTATTCCTATTTCTATATGAATGGGTATTTAGATGTTATTATATTGTGGATCATAAACACCAAACTCGGGGGTTAGGTAACTCGGATTTGGTGGTGTCACTGGTTGGTATCAAAGCTGTAGTGACCAAGGTGTCACAAGTTGGTAGAAGAGATGTAGGTTATAAACCTTAAGTGGGGTGGGGGAAAACCCTAGGATTGATACCATACGCGAGATAGAAAAAACTCATGTAGAGTTCTAAGTGAGGGATTGCCGAAGTGCATCAATAATGAGATAAGTGGACACATATTGTGAGAATTTTGTACTGGAGAAGTACTAATCAAGTTGTTTAAACTGATTGTAGGATGTCTGGAGAAGATCAAACGAGTGCGGAGATGCTAGTGGCTGTTGCGCCAGTACCAGGAGCCGAGGTGCCAGCGCAAAGTGAATCGGTTGAGAAGGTGGGAGAAGATGAACCCATGGTCAATCTGGGGAGCGGTCATAACAATTATCCCGAGATGTATCTGAGTGGAGATGAGGAGGCAGAGTCTGGGCAAGCTAAGCTAGAGTTAAAGAGTAATACTAAAGTTGAAGAACAAGATCAACTATCGACAGAAGTTCAAGAACTCCGGAGTAAGGTATTTCTCTTGGAGGAGTTGTGGAAGACAGAGCGGGCATTACGCGAAATGACTGAAGAACGGAACTAGCTCAAGGCGCAGGTGGACAGAATGAAGGCTGAAGGTGGTGGATCATCTGAAGGGACAATCAAGCAACAGAAAGACAAGAAAAAGAGAAAGAGGGACAACGACAGCCCTAATTCAGAAAATTCAAACCCGAAGAAGAAGCAAGCCTATATCAAGTGTGGGAAGACTCACGCAGGAGAATGCATGATGTGGAAAAACGTGTGCTTCAACTGTAAGCAGGAAGGACATATTTCTCTGCATTGTCCTAAGCCAAATTTGAGGAAGTATTTTTCATGTGGGCAGACGGGTCACGAATTCAACAAGTGTCCCATCAAGAAGAAGACTGGTGAAGGGAGTGGTCGGTAGATAACTTAGATATATGTAATAGTATCTTTTGGTAGAAGATTGTGATATTAAGTGTTGTAATATCTAGAATGATGTTTAAGAATATGTAAATATATATGTTTGTATGAATGAAATCTGTATTTTCTATATGAATATAAGATTAAGATGAAATTGTGTGTTCTTAAAACTCATACTTATGGTAAGTTAATGACTCATAATTATATGAAATGTTTTGAACCCCTCAGCGAATAGACGTCAAAGGTCTGACTAGGATAAGTTCATACACTCATATAATTATGGCAAGTTCCTAAGCTCATAAGTGTGGTAAGTTTGACGAACTGGTAATAACTATGTGTGAATGGATAATTGCAACTTTTTGTGTAAAGTTGTGTTGTTAATCCAAATATGATTTAAAAAGGGATAGTAATATGTGAAGTAATAAATGTACTATATGCTATTTGAATAAATATGCGATTATGTGAGAATTAATGTAAGATTTTTATTTAAATCAGATCATGCCGCCTAGACGACAGAATTGAAACCAACGAGAAGAACAATCTGTGAATAATGAAGGAGGTCAAGCTGACCCAATGCAAAACTTTGCGAATATGATAGCTGAATCTATGGAAAATAGGGTTCCAGCAAGAGGAATAGCGAGGAATCAGCCAGCTGAAAGATTGGCAAATTTTAAATACTTTAAAGCGGTAGGACCGCCTGAATTCAAAGGAACCACAGATCCGATTGAATCCCAAACTTGGGTGAAGGAGATGGAGAAAGCATTCGTCATTGCGCGAGTGGCGGAAGAGCAAAAGACAGCTTTTGCGACATACTTAATGAAGGGAGAAGCCAATTATTAGTGGGAGACTAATCAGGCCAGAGCTAGTACATCGGTGGTGTTGTGGACAAGATTCAAGGAGTTATTCTTTGAGAATTACTTTTCGCCGAGTATGCAATCCATGATGGAAGTCAAATTCTTAGAACTAAAGCAGGAGAATATGTTTGTTTCTTAATACACTGCCAAATTCAACGAGTTGTCAAGATTTGCACCTCATTAGGTGGACACAGAGGCGAGAAAGGCGAGAAGATTCGAGAACGGACTGAAGCCGGGGATATTCAACAAGGTAGCGGTATTGCAAATCAATACGTTTGCGGCATTGATGGAGAAGGCGTTAATTGCTGAAGGAGGGAGCAAAGCTGCATCCCGATTTCATCGGGAAAAGAAGAAGAAGATAAATGACGGAGGAAGCAGTGGAGGAAGTAATCCGAATAAGAGAAAATGGAGTGAGAATACCCAGTCGGGTAATAAGACAGAAGACAATAGGAAATGAAGGGAGCCATGTTCGAATTGTGGGAAGAACCATGTTGGAGTTTGCCTAAAGAAGAAGGGAGTTTGTTACAACTGCGGACAAGAGGGGCACATGTCGCCCAATTGTCCCAATCCGAAGAAGATACAAGCTTGCTTTCCCTATGGATCAACTGATCATATGGTTCGAAATTTTCCGAAGAGGAATGCTGAGAAGGAAAGTGTCAACAAGGGACCCGGTGGCAGAACCTTGGCAATTCGGGGACCTGCACAACCAGAAAGACCAACGGCCCGTACATTCAACATGACGGCGCAAGATACGGTGGCTGCCCAGGAAGTGGTAGCAAGTAACAATTTTGTTTAGAACTTAAATTATGCGAGAATTATGAGTAAGATATTTCTGTGAACTATTTTCTTTTATAGATTCAAGTCACATGTTAGAATTTGAAACACAAATTAATATTGTGTTGATAAAAATGAATTGATGATATAACTTTAAAAGATTGTAGAGAATAAGAAAGTGATAATTCCGAGGACGGAATCCTTTTAAGGAGGAGTGAATGTGATAACCCGGGATTTCGAATAATCAAAATTTTACGAATAAATTTTTTTTTATTTAGTATTAATATTGATTATCAATTGTGTGACAAGTATCTGTGATACGAGTCTCGAGAAGGTCAATTTGTGTATTGATTAATAAAATTAGAGTAGAGTTGTGCTTAACAAGATTAGAAACCCTAACCCTACTTTTCGGATAGGGATTCAATAAAAAATATAATTAAAATAATTATATTAATGAGTACGTATTTGTATTGTGTAGAATTTTGATCAATGATTGATCGGATAAGGTTTAAAATTATAAATCCTAATAAGAGATTAGAAATCCTAATCTCAGGATTAGAAACCCTAACGTACCGTTAGAAACCCTAATCGTATGACGGGAAACCCTAATTTAAAATTCGGGAATCCTAAACCCTAATTAGGAAACCCTAATCCTAAGTGGCATGTATAAGGTGTTTATTAAACTTAAAATATGATTAGAAAACCCTAATTATATTTTATTTATTTTAATTTCTATTTTACAAACCTAATTGTAATTTGGAAATTTTATTTTTCTATTAGAAACCCTAATTCATAGGTTGTAAACCCTAATGAGCAATTACAACCCTAATTGCTTAGTTAGCAATTTTAATTAGGAATTATTAATCCTAATTAGCAATAATTAAGTTATGATTAATAAATTTTAATATAATTAGAAAAATCTAATTATAATTTAGAAATATTAATTTTCAATTTTTAGAACCTAAATTGGAAATTTAGAAAATCAAATTGCTAAACCCTAAAAGGTTCAAACCCTAAACCCTAAGGGTTTGAACAAATGTCAAGAATGCCATTTAATATATTTAGCAAATGACAAAAATGCCCTTTTTATATTCTTTAAATGGTAACTTGTAAAAATACCAATACCTTTAGTTGGTGAACCACCAATTTGACTTGGTGACACACAAATCCAGCAATGCCAGCCGAAAATCTCAGCCTTGTAACATATCATTGTATATAAATTGATTATTAGAGAGAGTAAGTCCATTTTATTAGCCATTTTTCTAACTTGCTCTCACCTACTCTGTCTCTCACCAAGACCTTCGATTTCCTCAAGTAAATCGGTCACAAAATACCCCTCTTAAACACATAGATCAGATTCTGAGATCTAGGATCAAGAAATGAAGCTTAAAGGTATAAACCTAATTTTTATTTTTGATCCAAGTTGCTAAGAAATTTTTTTTTAAAGTGTTTAGAATATTGTTAATGGATGTTTTATGAAGATCTATGATGATCTATCATGTATCCATAGCATCAAAGTGCCTTAAAATAGAGTTTTTCAAAATCTGTTCTTGAGTATGAACTATGGTCTGACAAGAAATGTCAGTGGCCGTAGATCTTGGTACGTTTGTGTTTTCTATTATTTTAGGTTTTGGATCTCTAGCTGGTTATGTGGTCTTTAATATGAAAGAAGAATCAGTGTCATTACATGGCCAGTGTGCACGATATTCATGATCAAAGTATGTTGACCGACGTTGACTGAGCTAATTCTGGGTAACCAGAAAGCCTTAATCAACGTCTGACAACGTTTTGTGGGCTTAATATCTGTCAGGTTGTGTTAGAGTTTATGCCCTTGAGGCCAATTATTTGATATTATATTTGATTGAATAAATATATGATTTTATTATGGTTTTATTTACTGCGTAATATAATTGTTAACATAATAAAATTCCTTAGAATAGTGATACAAATTATATAGTTTCAATTATGTGACTTGAACATGAGATTATATAATTACAATTAGTATCATTGTTCTTAAATGTCCTAATCGAGTATCATTGTTGATGGGACAACAATGATGCATTGAGACTAGTATGTGGATCGATGATGACCAAATCTCATTGGTCATAAATATATGAGAAATTAAGTCAATGCATAGGTATATATTAGAGAATGATGTCTTTGATGGACCCACCATGAGAATTCTATATGGAGCATTATGTGAAGTGTCATTAGCAATTCTCATAGTAATGATGATGATGTAATGGTCCTCGACACGAAATCGCTATATTACTACACGAGAATTTATGTACTTTGATATCATCAAATGTCACCTTTAATAGGGTGGACTATAAAGGTGATTATTGGGTTCATCATGAATCTTGTGAGAAATATGAGTGATCTAGATGGAATTTAACCATCCTATATATTATGGGTGATATCCATAGGCCTCTTGATTGAGTAGGACTATGAAATGCATGGACATGCTCAAATAGTGATTTGTTTCATATAGTCTACTCATTGATCAAGAAAACTCAGATTAAATTATAAAGAGTATGACACATTCCATAACTCGAGTTTAATCTAGGATATTAAGGTTAAAAGGATTAAATTACATTGAAACATTGGTCACGAAAAGGTTGCATTACTAGATGTCGCTCACTATTTATAATTTTATAATATGATTTTAAAATTATTGCCAACGTAATAATAACCTATAGGGTCACACACAAAGAACGTAATTAAAAGGAAATTAATTTAAATTGTAAAGATTTAAATATGTCAATATGATTGATAAAATTTTAAATTACGAATTTAAATTAATAGGATAATTTATATATAGGTATATTAATTAAGTAAGACTTAATTAAGATATATATAAATTCGGATTTTAATAATATTAGGTTTTGATTAATTCCTCTAACTCGCTATATATATGATATATATCACCACTTTAGGTTTTACGTCAAAATACAAAACCCTAGTCGCTCTTAGAGAGAGACTAGAAAACAACTTTCGAAAATCCTCATCCTTGGTGGCTAGTCCTTGGTTCCTTCTTCCGCAGATCGTTAGACAATTCGCGGAGCGTTCGTGTGGATACCGTAGAGACGCAGCTCGTTTGGATTGTGTTGGAGATTCGATCGTATCAATTCCAGTTTCTTAATTCGTGGATTGTGTTGGAGATTCGATCGTATCAATTTTAATTTCTTAATCGGTATAATTTCTAACCTCTGAACTAATTGAATTTTTCGCATGGATCCCAACAGTGGTATCAGAGCTACTTGCGAAAAGATTAATTCAGATTACGTGTTTTAATTGTATTCGATATATATGATATATGATGATGCATGTTTACCGATATGAAATTGAATATATGATATTCCGTTGTATATGTATTCTGGTAATATATATGATGATATTGTTAATCGTATCTTTAATCGGTGGAATAACAATATAACTGTTCTAATCGGATTAGAAGCATGAAGAATCGTTTTAATATGATTAATCGAAACTTGACATATATGATAAATTCTGGGTGTACTGTTATTCGTTTTAATATGATTAAATCGAAACTGGACATATATGATTTGTTATTATGGGCATTTTGGTAGATTAAAATGTATGATTCTGAAACTATTTCAGAGATTCGTATGGAAAAATTCTGCAATACAGATTGTAGTTCGACCCCCCTTGGACCCCCCCGTCGTAGCGCACGATGGTCATGTCCCCTATATGTTATATATAGTTTTCTTTAATTATATATAAATTGTTATGTGCTTATTGTGATATGCATGGTGCACAGTTATGGCCTTTTGACCCCTAGGTTAGTGGTTTTGGTTTTGAAATACGGCTTGCATGTCGTACCTTTCTATAAATTCTAATGTAATATTCTCTTCTCATCTAAATCCCCTCGAATGTAACTCGAGGTTTCTTTATGTCATTTAATAATCTGTAATTGATGAAGATGTCAAGATGGAGAACACAATGGAAAGATGATGATTGAGAGGAGGCACATGCTTGAGGAAGATCCAAGGAAGCTATTTATCTCAAGATCTTTTACCACCTTAGATTGACCTTCAATCTTTCATTAAACTTGAAAAGATTGATGATGGATTGGGCCATAATCGTGACACATTTAATTTTGCACTTTATTTATGCTTGTATGCGATATGATATGATAAATAATGTGCATGCTTAATAAGATTAATGTAAGACCCCAACTTATTATTAATGAAATTTAATTTTCTCTATTTATTATTTTAAAATAGTAAGGGTTGATTTGATTAATGTGGATAGTTAGGGGTAAAACACGCAAATACTTTAAAATAAGCAAGTGGTTATAAAATATTCATTGTTGTCGGAGAATATTCATTTGGTCGTGGAATATTCGTATCTTTTCGGGAATATTCGTATGACGACAGTAGCGACCGTGTAATGGGCCCCATAACGAAAAAGCGATTGGATGAAGAAAACGACAAATATAAGTTGGTTAAAAATAACGGCGAAGTTGTTACCAGTTAATCTTGTTAAAATACTCGGTGGGTTAAAACACAAGAAGCATTACCAGTATTGCACCAATTATTGATTCTTACGTGAAGAAGGCACTACTCAATAATGGTTACTGATAATTACTTTATCAATTATTTTATTGAGTTAATAATTGTCGTTGATATTTTATATTCTTTGTTGTTTCAATAATTGTCATTACACAAGATTTTTTCATTATCGAAGCAATAATTCATATTATCTCGAATAATATTATTAGATAACATTATTGGCAATGTCTAGAAAGTTCATCAAGGAGAGGTTTGGTCACCTAATCAAGGCTACCGCCCGAAGAAGAAATTTCTTATTGGAAAGCCCCTCTTCCTGAAACCGCTCGGTTGTCAATATTGTGATTCTCGTAATATTATTTGTGAATAATTAATTATTGATTCATATGATGAGGAAAATATTGATTTTATGTGGATATAGATGGAGAAAAATTTTAATGTGACAATTGTTGAAAATTAAAATTTTATCTGATAAGATAATGTATTATTATATTTTAATAATATAATAATGGTGATATTTTTACAACGAATGTGGGATATATGAGTATACGAGGAGGAAGAGTATTTTTGTTGCAATAAATGTTTAAAACATGTTAAACATGCTCAGGTAGACCCCATTTATTGAATCGAAATTTGATTATAAATGTGAAAATCGCCTGGTTTGTGGATTTCGGTCAATTTCTGATTGAATTTGAAAAACTTTCTTTTGCAAAGTTGTAGAGAATTGAATTTCCTATAAAAAAAATGCGAGATTCAAATTTTCTGATAAAAGGGCTATTTATTATGAATTATTGAAGTTCAAGTCTCAAATAATTAATTTTTGGAAGTTTTAATTATTTTTATTATGAAAACGTTTTTGTCATTAAAGGTGGGTCTTGCATGTGATGTAAATGCTTGAATTCAGATCCTTAAAAGTGGGCGTAGGAATTTGTAATATTAATATTAATATTTTATTAAATTTTCGCTTTGGTGTTCTAAGCATTTTCCTATAAATAGGTGCTTAGGTTAGAATTGAAAATCATACCGAAATCAAGTTTTCTCTCTCTATATTATCGGCGTATTCTTGTGAGTATTTTGAGTATACTTTGAGTATTATTAGACGGTGGAGTTCCCTTCAAAGACTATACCCTTATTCCAAATAGAAGTCTTGATCTTTTCGAGGTAAGGGATGTTATTTTCTTCTCAAATGATATTATTTCTTCAATATCATTATCTTTGAAATATTGGTTGGAAATTTTATCAAATTTAGAACTTTTTCATGTCGGGTTTACTATTCATGAGTTACTATTCACTATTACTATTCATAGTTATTATTCACGAGTTACTATTCACGAGTACTATTCATGAAGCGTGAAGATGTTTTTGTGGAATTTCTATCTTTTGGTGTCGGAGTTACTATTCACGATACTGGCTATTCACGATACTGACACTATTCACCGAAAAAAATGAAATTTCTTCTTTTTGTCCAAAATATCTATTCTGGATACTAGCTTTGATTGTATCCATGTTTTGATCATTCTTGAATTTTACACCACTATGATTATTTTTGAGGTATTTTTGGACGTGGATAAAACAAAGTACGAATCCTTAATCCTTAATCCTTGTCATTTTGTTTCAATTTGGATTCGCTTTCTTTAAAAATATTTTTCATCATCTTCAGCCTTAAATGATGATATTATGGAATATCTTTGGCCTGTAGTGCAAAGATGAATGATTTCTGAAGAATATCTTTGGCCCGTAGTGCAAAGATGAACAGGTGTTTAGATGAATATGACCAACTGATGAATATCTTTGGCTTTTGTAGTGCAAAGATGAATATGTGATTCCGGATGTATATTGATTGATGTTACAGGGATAAAAGATAGATTTATGAACTTTTAAATTCATACATAGAAGATAGTAGTTTGCATTCTCTACTTAACTCTTCTAATGAATTATTATTTTCACGAATATTGATTTAAAATTTGTTGTCTATTGTATTCTATTAGATTTTTCCTGTTGAAGATTAACGATAATTTGTTGTATATTATCTTAGTCATAATATTCTTTATTGGGCTAGTTGAGCTCACCCTTTTCCTTTTGTTCCATTTTTCTCGTGAGGCGAGAATATAGCGAAGTACGCAGTCGGGGTATGGAATGAAGGTTTAGAGAAAGTTGTTTAGTAGTCCTCACCATTTTTGTAAAATAATGTATCAATAAATGTGATGAGGATTTATTTGAGTATGGATATTGTCAGAAGATAATATTTGTATTCAAACTCACAGCTTCTTGTTGTAATAATAAAGTTTTAGTTGTTTACATCATGTATTGACAACTCGTAATAGGTGATGTATACCTATTTTGGGGGCATCACAGTTGGTATCGAGCTATAAGTAAAGAGCCCCAGAGCTCTCACCGGTGACCTCCTGTTTATGGGGATGCACCGCCGACTCTCCGTAGGGACGCCAGATTTCTTGTGGCAAACCCGATAGGTACCATTGTGAGGTCTTTGTGGTTGAAGCACCATGAGGGTCACAGTTGGTATCGAGCTTAGGATATGATCTCCGGGAGATCGGGAATAGAACTAGGAGGGAGAGACGAGTAAATCCTTCGCTAGTGTGTCCTACCTAAGCTTATTTGTTAGTTGGTCAAGATATAGGGATATTATGTGATATATTTATTTCCTTAATTAACCCTTGTTTTATGATAGTATTTGAGAATGTCGATCGAGAATATTAACAATGGAAATGAGACCGTGGAGACGCTCAGTACTCACCAACGAGGAGAACGTGCAACAGTGGCAATATTCCTCCCGTGAACAACACCATTGAGCGAGATGATGAACGAGGGGATGTTTAGAAGTTTTTTGCGATTCACAAAAATCGACGAGGGAGACTCGTGTTCAAAATACAGGAGGAAATGATAGCAATTCACGGGTTGTCACAACAAAGCAGCTCAAAGAGTTGGGACCACTGAATTTAAGGAAAGCGAGATCCGATCATGGCGGAAACATGGGTCAAGCAAATTACCAAGATATTCGATGTCTTAGGGATGCACGGAGGAACAGAAGGTTCCATTCGCCACCTTTATGTTCCGTGGCGAAGCGCATCTCGGTGGGAGTCTCGTGAAGCGCACTCCATCCGTACCGCACTCAAAGATGTCTTGGGAGACGTTTGAAGCTATTTAATGACAAATACTTTCCCGAAAGTGTTCGTTATATGAAGGAAGTGGAGTTCATCGATTGGAACAAAACAACATGACGGTGTCTCAATGACGAGGCAAAGTTTGCAGAGTTATCCAGTTTGCACCTCATTTGGTGGAGAATGAGGAACGATGACGCGATGTTTCTTAGAGGTTTGAAACCCAGTGATACGCGTTATCTCATTTCTCATAAATTTTCTCTATTTCAGATGTTAAAAGCATGGGCTCAATTATTAGAAGATAGAGATAACTAGTACATACCAATCGAGGGACCACAACCAGATCGTACTCGTAGATAGCGATCAATGTAATAATGATAACCAAATGGAGAAAAGCAGACGGACAAAATGGTAACCACTCTGGTGGTAATCATGGCCATGAAAATGAAGAAGCGAGTCGGAGGAGATTTTAAAAGAGGAGATTTAACAACGACCGTATGAAGACAGCGGTCTTGGCGTGAGAAGAATCGGTTCTAAGGGAGGAGAACGACCACCCATTACATATGTTACAAATGCGGAAAGAGGGACATATCACCAAAACGCCCACAACAGCTCAAGGTATGCTATAATTGTGGAAAGGAAGGACATATCGCTAGAGATTGTGCGATGAATGAAACCTAGTTTAGCGGGGACGGTGACTCAAAAGATCGTCCCGGAAAAGTCAAAGTCAACGATTCCGGAAGAGCGTTTGTTGTGATCGTCATAATGCGAGGAACCCAAACGAGGTGATCACGGTAAGCTATTTATAAATTCTTGCGAAGTTTATACCTTACTTGATACCTGCTACCCATTCATTTATCTCTCCCGCATGTGCTCAACGCTTAAACTTGACTCGAGAGAAATTAGACTTTGACCTATCTCGTGGAAACTCCGTTAGAGAAACTTTCATCACATCCACTCGCTTATAAATCTTGTTTGATTCAAGTTGGCACCATTACCTTACCGTTGACCTTATCTCTTTAAAGATACTTGCTTTTGATGTGATTTTAGGGATTGATTGGTTAACTACTCATCATGCCAAAATTAATTGTTTTCGTAAGGTTGTTAGTTTTCATATTCCTAACCAACCTGTTTATGCAATTCAATTCAAGCAACTAAACCATTAAAATCAATCACCGTCATATCTAATCATAAAGCTATTCGCTTATTGAAAAACGGATGTCAAGCTTTCTTAGCCCATGTTATGGATTTGAATAAAGACACGCCAAATTTGAATAATATTCCCGTTGTTATTGACTTTCCGACGTATTTCCCAAAGAACTTCCTGGCCTAACCCCGTAACGTGAAGTTGAATTCTTTATTGATCTTGAACTGCACAAAGCCCATTTCTAAAACCCCATATCGAATGGCTCCTATTGAACTTCGGGAGTTAAAGGTCCAACTACGTGAATTGTTGGACATCGGTTTCATTCGGCCTAGTACATCTCCTCGGGGTGCTCCTGCTTTATTCAGTAAAGAAGAAAGACGGGAGTATGCGACTTTTGTATTGACTATCGAATTGAACCATGTCACCATCAAGAATAGGTATCCTCTACCTCGTATTGATGACTTGTTTGACCGATTCAAAGGGCACAATTCTTTTCAAAATCGATCTTCGCTCGGATATCATCACCAAGATTAAAATCGAGGATATTCCAAAGACGCCTTCGTAACTCGGTATGGGCATTATGAATTCTTAGTCATGTCTTTCGACTAACTAATGCTCCCGCGGCTTTCATGGATATGATGAACCGAGTATTCAAGGAATATTTGGATCGATTCGTTGTTGTTTTTATTGATGACATCCTCATATATTCCAAAAGTCGTGAAGATCATGAGCACCATTTGAAGTCGGTACTCGAAAGGCTTCGTGAAAACAAACTATATGCCAAATTAAAGAAATGTGAGTTCGGCTTGAGGAAGTAGCATTCCTTGGGCACGTGGTGTCGAAACATGGAGTATCTGCTGATCCGACGCAAGATTGAAGCAATAAAAAGTTGGGAGCAACCGAAGTCGGTGATCAAGTAATCGTAGTTTTTTGGGCTTAATTGGTTATTATCGGAGATTCGTGGAAGGGTTTTCTCGAATCGCTACTCCATTAACCCAAATTTAACTCGGAAGGATACAAAATTCGTTTGGAGCGAAGAATGCGAGAAAAGTTTCCAAGAGCTTAAGAGGAGACTTATTTCTAAGACTGTTCTAACAATACCATCCGGTTCGGATGGATTTGTTATCTACAAATGATGCTTGAGCAAAGGGTTAGGATGTGTTCTCATGCAACGTGGGAAAGTCATAGCCTATGCCTCGCGACAACTTAAAGAGTATGAGAGGAATTATCCTACTCATGACCTAGAGTTAGCGTGCAATTCGCTTTAGCTAAAAATATGGAGGCACTATCTATATGGGGAGAAAGTGGAGATATATTCGCACCATAAAAGCCTTAAATATTTCTTCACTCAAAAAGAACTCAACATGCGGCAAACGACGTTGGCTCGAGCTATTGAAAGACTACGACCACACTATTCAATACCATCCCGGAAAAGCGAATGTGGTAGCCGACGCGTTGAGTAGAAGATCATATGCGAACGAAAGTGCGATGATGTCAAGTATACGACAGAGCCAACTTTAATAGAAAAAGTTAAGGTTGCTCAAGCCACCGAATCTTGAAAGTGATGCGTATGAAGAAGAAAAAGTACAAGAAGGAGCTATTCCTAAGGCGAGAATTGATGAAGAAGGAATACTTGAGTCCACTCTAGACTTTGTGTTCCTAACGACTCTGATTTGAAGTACAAGATTATGATGGAGGCACACAATACACCATTTGCAATCCATCCTGGAAGTACTAAAATGTATCGTGATCTTCGACATACATTTTGGTGGAACAATATGAAGAGAGATTGCAAAGTTTATCTCAATGTGTTTAACTTGTCAACGTGTAAAGGCGGAGCATCTTGTACCTAAGGGTCCGTTGCAACCACTTGAGATTCCGAAATGGAAGTGGGAACACATTACCATGGATTTCGTTACGGTTCTTCCTACGGTTTCTCAAGGCATCAATGCTAGTTGGGTTATTGTTGATAGATTAACCAAGTCTCGCTTTCATTTCTTGCCGATCACGGAGACTTATTCCTCTTGAACGCCTTGCTAGTATGTGACGTGAATGAGATTGTGAGGTTGCATGGCATGCCAAGATCCATAGTTTCGGATCGTGACCCAAGATTCACTTCAAGATTTTGGGTTAGCTTGCAAAAAGCTATGGGCACGATTTGCGATTTAGTTCGAGATACCATCCCAAACCAGACGGACAATCGAGAGGACAATTCAAACTCTTGAAGATCTATTAAGACTCGTGTCCTAGACTTCAAGGGGCGCTTGGGATAAGTATTTACCATTGGTGGAATTCTCCTACAACAACAGCTTATCGTGCAAGTATAGGTGTAGCTCCATTTGAAGCATTATATGGACGAAAGTGTCGCTCTCCAATATGTTGGGACGAGGTGGGTGAAGCAACATTGTTAGGACCCGAAGTTATACGTATATGACTCACGAAAAAGATCCAAATGATTCGACAACGATACAAATGGCACAAGATCGACAAAAGAGTTATGCGGATCTTCATCGAAAGGACGTGAAATTTAGTGTGTGATCATGTATTGTTACGAGTTGCTCCATGGAAGGGAGTTACAAGATTTGGGAAGAGAGGAAAGCTCAATCCACGATTTATTGGTCCATTTCAAATTCTTGATCGAGTAGGAAATGTAGCCTATAGACTCGCTACCTCTCCGAGTATGTCTCGTGTTCATAATGTGTTTCACATATCCGCATTTCAGAAATATGTGAAAGACCCAACCACGTTATATAATTAGAACCCATTTAAATAGCCAGCCAAGACTTAACGTATGAGGAGGTACCACAAGATCTTGGATAGAAGGAGCATGTCCTACGCCAAGAAAGGTCATACCACAAGTTAAAGTTTTGTGGAGGAATCATGCTATAGAGGAAATGACCCAGGAATTGAAACGGAAATGAAAGTGAGGTATCCTCACCTTTTCAAACACTGTGTACGTCACGTCCAATTTCGAGGACGAAATTTCATAAGGAGGGAGGTTGTAAGACCCCAACTTATTATTAATGAAATTTAATTTTCTCTATTTATTATTTTAAAATAGTAAGGGTTGATTTGATTAATGTGGATAGTTAGGGGTAAAACACGCAAATACTTCAAAATAAGCAAGTGGTTATAAAATATTCATTGTTATCGGAGAATATTCGTTTGGTCGTGGAATATTCAGATCGCTTCTGGAATATTCGTATGACGAAGCAAACATGCCGTGTGGGCCCCATAACTGAAAAGCGATTGGATGAAGAAAACGACAAATATAAGTTGGTTAAAAATAACTGCGTTAGTTGTTACCGCTAAATATCGTTAAAATACTTAATACGCTAAACACAAGAAGATACCAGTATTGCACCAATTATTGATTCTTATGTAAGAAGGCACTACTCAATAATGGTTACGATAATTACTGCTCAAAGATTTTATCGAGTTAATAATTAATTGCGCTGATATTTTATATTGTCATTGTTTCAATAATTGTCATTACACAATTTTTTCATTATCGAAGCAATAATTCATATTATCCGAATAATATTATTAGATAACATTATTGGCAATGTCTAGAAAGTTCTGCTTCAAGGAGAGGTTTGGTCACCTAATCATGCGCCAAGAAGAAAAATTCTTATCGAAAGCCCTTCTTTCTGAACCGCCTCGTTGTCAATATTGTGATTCTCATAATATTATTTGTGAATAATTAATTATTGATTCATATGATGAGGAAAATATTGATTTTATGTGGATATAGATGGAGAAAAATTTTAATGTGACAATTGTTGAAAATTGAAATTTTATCTTTTTCTCGATAAGATAATGTATTATTATATTTTAATAATATAATAATGGTGATATTTTTACAACGAATGTGGGATATATGAGTATACGAGGAGGAAGAGTATTTTGTTGCAATAAATGTTTAAAACATGTTAAACATGTCGGTGGACCCCATTTATCGATCGAAATTTGATTATAAAATTGTAAAATCGCTTGCTTGAGGATTTCGGTCAATTTCTGATTGGAATTTGGAAAATCTTTCTTCTGCAAAGTTGTAGAGAATTGAATTTCCTATAAAACTCGCGAGATTCGAATTTTCTGATAAAAGGGCTATTTATTATGAATTATTGAAGTTCAAGTTCAAATAATTAATTTTTTGGAAGTTTTAATTATTTTTATTATGAAAACGTTTTTGTCATTAAAGGTGGGTCTTGCATGTGATGTAAATGCTGAATTCAGATCCTTAAAAGTGGGCATAGAATTTGTAATATTAATATTAATATTTTATTAAATTTTCGCTTTGGTGTTCTAAGCATTTTCCTATAAATAGGTGCTTAGGTTAGAATTGAAAATCACACCGTAAACTCAAGTTTTCTCTCTATATTATATCGAATTCTTGTGAGTATTTTGAGTATACTTTGAGTATTGTTAGACTACAGAAGTTCCTTCAAAGACTATACCCTAGTATTCCAAATTTGAAGTACCGATCTTTCGAGGTAAGGGATGTTATTTTCTTCTCAAATGATATTATTTCTTCAATATCATTATCTTTGAAATATTGGTTGGAACTTTTTATCAAATTTGGAACTTTTTCATGTCGGGTTACTATTCATGAGTTACTATTCACGAGTTACTATTCATGAGTTACTATTCACGAGTTACTATTCACGAAGTACTATTCATGAAGCGTGAAGATGTTTTTTAGAATTTCTATCTTTTGGTGTTTGAGTTACTATTCACGTATACGGCACTATTCACGTATCTGACACTTATTCATTTCAAAAAAAATGAATTTCTTCTTTTTGTCCAAAATATCTATTCGGATACTAGCTTTTGATTGTATCCATGTTTTGATCATTCTTGAATTTTACACCACTATGATTATTTTGAGGTATTTTTGGACGTGGATAAAACAAAATACGAATCCTTAATCCTTAATCCTTGTCATTTTGTTTCACCGGATTCGTTTTAAAAAAAATATTTTTCATCATCTTCTACCTTTTAAATGATGATATTATGGAATATCTTTGGCCTGTAGTGCAAAGATGAATGATTTCTAAAGAATATCTTTGGCAGTAGTGCAAAGATGAACAGTGTTTAGATGAACATGACCAATCGATGAATATCTTTTGGCTCGTAGTGCAAAGATGAATATGTGATTCGGATGTATATTGATTGATGTTACAGGGATAAAAGATGACGATGAACTTTAAATTCATACATAGAAGATAGTAGTTTGCATTCTCTACTTAACTCTTCTAATGAATTATTATTTCAATGCGAATATTGATTTAAAATTTGTTGTCTATTGTATTCTATTAGATTTTTCCTGTTGAAGACTAACGATAATTTGTTGTATATTATCTTAGTCATAATATTTTCATCGGGCTAGTTTGAGCTCACCCTTTTCCTTTTTGTTCCATTTTCTCGTGAGGCGAGAATATAATGAAAGTACTTAAGTCGGGGTATGGAATGAAGGTTTTAGAAGAAAGTTGTTTAGTAGTCCTCACCATTTTTGTAAAATAATGTATCAATAAATGTGATGAGGATTTATTTGAGTATGGATATTGTCTAGAAGATAATATTTGTATTCCAACTCACGCTTTTTGTTGTAATAATAAAGTTGTAGTTGTTTCTATACCATGTATCGACAACCTCGTATGTGGTGATGTATACCTATTTTTTGGGGCGCCACAATTAAAATTGGTGAGATCTAAATTAATTAATAAAATCCTCATTAAATTATTAAGTCTAAATCAAATGCCTTCCAATGAATAACATCATCAAGACCTTGATCAATAGATGTAGGTTTCCAAAGCAAAGTACCCTATTTATCTAGTAAGATGCGATAGATAATTGTGATATCCAAACCGTTAATATCATTGGGCTGACTTAACTAAGTTATCTCAATAAAATAGTATAGAGGCATCACCCCCAAAATAGAGTATACATCACCCATTTTGAGTATCAATAAATGGTACGTAAACAACTACAACTTTATTATTACAACATATAAAACTATGAGTTTAAATACAAATATTATCTTCTGATAATATCTATACTCAAATAAATCCTCATCACATTTATTGATACTTTATTTTACAAAATGGTGAGGACTACTAAACAACTCTCTCTAGAACCTTCATTCCATACCCCGACTCGCACTCGCTTATATTCTCGCCTCCCGAGAAGAAAAAATGGAACAAAAAGGAAAAGGGTGAGCTCAACTAGCCCAAGAAAGAATAATATTATGACTAAGATAATATACAACAAATTATCATTAGTCTTCAACAGGAAAAATCTAATAGAATACAATAGACAACAAGTTTTTAAATCAATATTCGCAGCTGAAATAATAATTCATTAGAAGAGTTAAGTAGAGAATGCAAACTACTATCTTCTATGTATGAATTTAAAAGTTCATCGCTCATCTTTTATCCCCTCAGAACATCAATCAATATACATCTCGAATCAAATATTCATCTTTGCACTACAAAAGCAAAGATATTCATCACCGTCATGTTCATCTAAACACTGCTCATCTTTGCACTACGCCCAAAGATATTCATCGAAATCATTCATCTTTGCACTACACAAAGCCAAAGATATTCAATAATATCATCATTTAAGACCGAGGATGATGAAAAATATTTTAAAGAAACGAATCCAAAGGAAACAAAATGACAAGGATTAAGGATTAAGGATTCGTACTTTGTTTTATCCATGTCCAAAAATACCTCAAAAATAATCATAGTGGTGTAAAATTCAAGAATGATCAAAATATGGATACAATCAAAGCTAGTATCCACAGTAGATATTTTGGACAAAAGAAAAAATTTTCATTTTTCAATGAATAGTGCCGATTCGTGAATAAGTGTCAGATACGTGAATAAAGGCCGATACGTGAATAAGAACTCTCGACACCAAAAGTTCCAAATTTGATAAAAACTTCAGATCAATATTTCAAAGATAATGATATTGAAGAAATAATATCATTACAAAAAATAATAATATCCCTTACTCGAAAGATCAAGATTTCTAAATTTAAAACACCTGATATAAAGCATGACTTGAACTTGCACCAGATATAGCAATACTCAAAAATATATACTCAAAATACTCACAAGAATACGCCGATAATATAGAGAGAGAAACTTCAGCTTTCGTGTGATTTTCAATTCTAACCTAAGCACCCTATTTATAGGAAAATGCTTAGAACACCAAAGTAGAAAATTTATTAAAATATTAATTTATTAATTTTTATTTCTACGCCCACATTTAGAGATCTGAATTCAGCCACTTCTAACACATGCAAGACCCACAATAATGACAAAAAACGTTTTTGTCATTTTAAATATTTTATACTTCCAAAAATCAATTATTTCGGAGCTTCAAAACTTCAATAATTCACAATAAATAGCCCTTTTGTCAGAAAATTCGAAACTCGCGAGTTTTTATAGGAAATTCAATTCTCTACAACTTTGCAGAAGAAAGTTTTTCCGAATTCCAAATAAAAATTGACCAAAATCCACAAACCAAGCGATTTTACAAAAGCTATAATCAAATTTCACCAATAAATGGGGTCCACCGACATGTTTAACATGTTTTAAACATTTATTGCAACAAAAATACTCTTCCTCCTCAGATACTCATATATCCTACATTCGTTGTAAAAAAATATCACCATTATTATATTATTAAAATATAATAATATATTTAAATGAATTATTTTATCGTAAAAAGATAAAATTTCAATTTTCAACAATTGTCACATTAAAAATTTTCTCCATCTATATCCACATAAAATCAATATTTTCTCATCATATGAATCAATAATTAATTATTCACAAATAATATTACGTAATCACAATATCGACAACCTGTGCAGCTCCTCAAGAAAGAGGGGCTTTCCAATAAGAATTTCTCCTCATCGCTGCGCAATTATTAGTGACCAAACCTCTCCTTAGATGTAACTTTCTAGACATTGCCAATAATGTTATCTAATAATATTATTCAGATAATATGAATTATTGCTTCGATAATGAAAAATACCGTAATGACAATTATCAAACAACAAAGAATATAAAATATCAACGCAAAGAATTATTAAATCAATAAAATACCGAAAAAGAATTACTATAACCATTATCGAGTAGTGCCTTCTCACGTAAGAATCAATAATTGGTGCAATACCGCTGTGCTACCGTGTTTTAAACCACCGAGTATTTTAACAAAGATAAATCTGTAATAACTACGCCGCTATTTTTAAACAACTTATATTTGTCGCTTTCTTCATCCAATCGCTTTTCACATGGGGCCCATAAAAGATCATAGCTACCGTCAGCATTTAATATTCCCCGACAAAGAAGAATATTTCCACGACCAAACGAATATTCCCCACAACAATGAATATTTTATAACCACTTGCTTATTTTGAAATATTTATGATTTTACCCATAACTATCCACATTAATCAAATCAACCCTTACTATTTCAAAATAATAAATAGAGAAAATTAAATTTCATTAATAATAAGTTGGGGTCTTACAACCTCCCTCCTTATGAAATTTCGTCCTCGAAATCGACGACGCACTCGGTGTTTTTCAAAAGGTGAGGATACCTCGCTTTCATTTCCGCTTCCAATTCCCGTGTCATTTCCTCTATAAAGATGATTCCTCCACAAAACTTTAACTTGTGGTATGACCTTTCATGCAGAGGACATGCTCCTTCCTATCCAAAATCTTGACAGTACCTCTTCAGACGTTAAGTTTTCTACTATCTCGTCCCCGGCTCTAACTCTATAACATGGTTCGGTCTTTCACATATTTACGAAAGTACGATATGTGAAACACATTATGAACACGAGACATACTTTGAGGTAACGCGAGTCTATAGGCTACATTTCCTACTCCTCGGCCAAGAATTTGAAATGGACCAATAAATCGTGGATCGAGCTTTCCTCTCTTCCCAAATCTTGTAACTCCTTCCATGGAGCAACTCGCAACAATACATGATCCCCTATACTAAATTCCACGCCCTTTCGATGAAGATCCGCATAACTCTTTTGTCTATCTTGTGCCGCTTTGTATACGCTTGTCGAATCATTTGGATCTTTTCTTGAGTCATATCGCATTAACTCGGTCCCAAATAATGTTGCTTTCACCCACCTCATCCCAACATATCGAGAGCTTACACTTTCGGCCCATATAATGCTTCAAATGGAGCCACACCTATACTTGCCTCGATAATCTGTTGTCAGTAGGAGAATTCCACCAATGGTAAATACTTATCCCAACCGCCTCTTGAAGTCTAGGACACAGTAGTCTTAATAGATCTTCAAGAGTTTGAATAGTCCTTTCTCGATTGTCCGTCCGCTTGAGGATGGTATGCCAATCAATCGTAAATCTGCGCTCATATAGCTTTTTGCAAGCTAACCCAAAATCTTGAAGTGAATCTTCTACACGATCCAAACTATGGATACAGCATGCCATGCAACCTCACAATCTCATTCACGTATATACTAGCAAGACGCTCAAGGAATAAGTCTCCGTGACGGCAAGAAATGAGCAGACTTGGTTAATCTATCAACAATAACCCAAATAGCATTGATGCCTTGAGAAACCGTAGGAAGACCCGTGAACGAAATCCATGGTAATGTGTTCCCACTTCCATTTCGGAATCTCAAGTGGTTGCAATGACCCTTTTAGGTACTAGATGCTCCGCCTTTACACGCTGACAAGTTAAACACATCGAGATAAACTTTGCAATCTCTCTCTTCATATTGTTCCACCAAAATGTATGTCAAAGATCACGATACATTTTGGTACTTCCAGTGATGGATTGCAAATGGTGTATCAGGTGCCTCCATCATAATCTTGTACTTCAAATCGAGTCGTTAGGACACAAAGTCCGGAGTGGACTCAAGTATTCCTTCTTCATCAATTCTCGCCCTAATAGCTCCTTCAGTACTTTCTTCTTCATACGCATCACCGCGGCCTGCGGGTTCGAGCAACCTTAACTTTTTCTATTAAAGTCGGGCTCTATGCGTATACTTGACATCATCGCACTCGCTCCTCGCATATGATCTTCTACTCAACGCCACCACTACCACGCTCGCTTTTCCATGGTATCAATAGTGTGGTCGTAATCTTCAACAACTCAAGCCAACGCCGCTGCCGCATGTCGAGTTCCTTTTTATGTGAAGAAATATTTGAGGCTTTTTATGGTCCAATATATCTCCACTTTCTCCCCATATAGATAGTGCCTCCATATCTTTAGCGCTGAAAACGATCGGCCGCTAACTCTAGATCACGAGTAGGATAATTCCTCTCATATTCTTTAAGTTGTCGCGAGGCATAGGCTATGACTTTCCCACGCTGCATGAGAACACATCCTAACCCTTTGCCCGAAGCATCATTGAGATAACAAATCCATCCGAACCAGATGGTATTGTTAACAAAAATAAATAAGTCTCCTCTAAGCTCTTGGAAACTCTTTTCGCATTCTTCGCCCCAAACGAATTTTATATCTTTCCGAGTCACCGAAGTTAATGGAGTAGCGATTCAGAAAATCCTTCCACGAATCTCCGATAATAACCAAATAAGCCCAAAAAGCTACGCATTTCTGGCAACCGACTTTCGCTGCTCCCAACTTTTATTGCTTCAATCTTCACGTCCACTTGATACTCCATGTTTCGACACCACATGCCCAAGGAATGCTACTTCCTCGCCGTAACTCGCATTTCTTCAATTTGGCATATAGTTTGTTTTCACGGCCTTTGAGTACCAAATTTTCAAATGGTGCTCATGATCTTCACGACTTTTGGAATATATGAGGATGTCATCAATAAAAACAACAACGAATCGATCCAAATATTCCTCAATACTCGGCTCATCATATCCATGAAAGTCAGAGAGAGCATTAGTCATCCGAAAGACATGACTAAGAATTCATAATGCCCGCATCGAGTTCTAAAGGCGCCTTTGAATATCCTCGCCTAATCTTCACCGATGATATCCGTAATCTAAGATCGATTTTTGAAAAGAATTGTGCCCTTTGCAATCGGTCAAACAAGTCATCAATACGAGGTAGAGGATACCTATTCTTGATGGTGACATGGTTCAATTCCGATAGTCAATACAAAGTCGCATACTCCCGCCTTTTCTTCTTTACTTAATAAAACAGAGCACCCCAAGGAGATGTACTAGACGAATGAAACCGATGTCCAACAATTCTTGTAGTTGGACCTTTAACTCCTCAAGTTCAATAGAGCCATTCGATATGGGGTTTTAAATGGGCTTTGTACCAGTTCAAGATCAATAAAGAATTCAACTTCACGCTCGGGGTAATCGGAAGTTCTTCAGAAATACGCCGAAAAAGTCAATAACAACAGAATATTATTCAAATTTGACGTGTCTTTATTCAAATCCATAACATGGGCTAAGAAAGCTTGACATCCGCTTTTCAATAAACGAATAGCTTTTATGATTAGATATGACAAAGATTGATTTTAATGGTTTAGTTGCTTGAATTCGCATAACAAAGTCAAGTAGGAATATGAAAACTAACAACCTTACGAAAAATAATCAATTTTGGTATGATGAGTAGTTAACCAATCAATCCCTAAAATCACATCAAAAGCAAGTATCTTTAAAGAGATAAGGTCAATGTAAGGTGATGGTGCCAACTTGAATCAAACAAGATTTATAAACAAAGGATGTGATGAAAGTTTCTCCTAACTGAGTTTCCACAGATAGTCAAAGTCTAATTTTTCCCGAGTCAAATTTAAACGCTGAGCACAAGTAGAGAGATAAATGAATGGGTAGCACCCAGATCAAGTAAGGTATAAACTTCGCAAGAATTTATAAATAGCTTACCCGTGATCACCTCGCTTGGGTTCCTCGATTTTGACCACCACAACAAACGCCTTCCAGAACCGCTGACTTTCGACTTTTCTCGGGATGTTTTTGAGTCACCGTCCCTCACTAACTAGGTTTCGCTACCGCATAATCTCGAGCGATATGTCCTTCCTTTCCACAATTATAGCATACCTTGAACTGCTAGGGCGCTTGACCGATATGTCCTCTTTTCCGTGATTTATAGATACGACCGGTGGTCGTCGTTCTCCTCCCTTAGAACCAGCTTGTCACCAGACCGCTGCCTTCATATGGTCGCTGTTAAATCTCCTCTTTTAAAATCTCCTCCCGACTCGCTTTCTTCTATTTTCACGGCTATGACTACCACCAGAGTGGTTACCATTTTTGTCCGCTTTTTTTTCTCCGCCGGTTATCGTTGTTTTGTTGACCGCCATCTCCTAGATGATCCTCGGTCAGGTCCTCAACCGACTGCATTCAAGTATCTCGCCTAATAATTGAGCCCTGCTTACAACATCCGAATAGAGAGAAAATTTATGAGAAATGAGATATCGACGACGCCGGTTTCAAACCTCTAAGAAACATCCGCCATACGCTCCTCATTCTCCACCAAATGAGGTGCAAACTCGATAACTCGCAAACTTTGCCTCGCATCGAGACACCGCCATGTTGCTTTTGTTCTAATCATGAACTCCACTTCCTTCATACGACGAACACTTTCGTGAAAGTATTTGTCATTAAATAGTTTCAAACGCTCTCCCAAGACATGCCGAAAAGTACCGATGGGTACGCTTCACGCACTCCCACCAAAGAGTCCGCTTCGCGCCACTTTAACATAAAGGTGGTGAATGGAACCTTCGTTCTCCGCATCCCAAGACATCGAATATCTTGGTAATTTGTTTGACCCATGTTTCCGCCATGATCGGATCCGCTTTCCTTAAATTCGTGGTCCCAACTTTTTAAATCGCTTGGTCGTGACAACCCTTGAATTGCTATCATTTCCTCCTCAGATTTTGAACACGAAGTCTCCTCGTCTGATTTTGCATGAAACTGCAAAAAGCTTCTAAACATCCCCTCGCTCATCATCTCGCCAAGGGTGTTGTTCACAGAGAGGAACATTGCCAACCTGCGTTGCACGCTCTCCTCGCTGGTGAGACAGCATCTCCACTGGTCTCATTTACTCCATCATTAATATTCTCACGACATTCTCAAATAATGTCATAAAACAAGGGTTAATTAAGGAAATCAATATATCACATAATATCCCTATATACTAACCAACTAACAAATAAGCTTAGGTAGGACACACTAGCGAAGGATTTACTCTGCCTCCCTCCTAGTTCTATTCCCCGATCTCCGCCAGAGATCATATCCCTAAGCTCGATACTTAATCAGACGCCCCAAAATAGGTATACATCACCCATTTTGAGTTGTCAATACATGGTACAGAAACAACTACAACTTTATTATTACAACATATAAACTATGAGTTTAAATACAAATATTATCTTCTAGACAATATCTATACTCAAATAAATCCTCATCACATTTATCGATACATTATTTTACAAAAATGGTGAGGACTACTAAACAACTCTCTCTAGAACCTTCATTCCATACCCCGACTCGCAGACTCGCTATATTCTCGCCTCCCCGAGAAGAAAAATGGAACAAAAAGGAAAAGGGTGAGCTCAACTAGCCCAAGAAGAATATTACGACTAAGATAATATACAACAAATTATCATTAGTCTTCAACAGGAAAAATCTAATAGAATACAATAGACAACAAGTTTTTAAATCAATATTCGCAATGAAATAATAATTCATTAGAAGAGTTAAGTAGAGAATGCAAACTACTATCTTCTATGTATGAATTTAAAAGTTCATCGCCTCATCTTTTATCCCCGTAACATCAATCAATATACATCTCGAATCAAATATTCATCTTTGCACTACAGCCAAAGATATTCATCACCGGGTCATGTTCATCTAAACACTGCTCATCTTCAGCACTACGCCAAAGATATTCATCGAAATCATTCATCTTTGCACTACAGCCAAAGATATTCAATAATATCATCATTTAAGACCGAGGATGATGAAAATATTTTTAAAGAAACGAATCCAAAGGAAACAAAACGACAAGGATTAAGGATTAAGGATTCAGATTTGTTTTATCCATGTCCAAAAATACCTCAAAAAATAATCATAGTGGTGTAAAATTCAAGAATGATCAAAACATGGATACAATCAAAGCTAGTATCCACAATAGATATTTTGACAAAAAAGAAAATTTTATTTTTCAATGAATAAAGTCAGATTCGTGAATAAGATCAGATACGTGAATAAAGGTCAGATACGTGAATAAGAATCCGACACCAAAAGTTCCAAATTTGATAAAAAACTCTTCAGATCAATATTTAAAGATAATGATATTGAAGAAATAATATCATTACGAAAAAATAATAATATCCCTTACTCGAAAGATCAAGACTTCTAATTTAAACACCTGATATAAAGCATGACTTGAACTCAGCACCGTAGATAGCAATACTCAAAATATACTCAAAATACTCACAAGAATACGCCGATAATATAGAGAGAGAAAACTTCAGCTTCGTGTGATTTTCAATTCTAACCTAAGACCCTATTTATAGAAAAATGCTAGAACACCAAAGTAGTAAAATTTATTAAAATATTAATTTATTAATTTTTATTTCTACGCCCACATTTAGAGATCTGAATTCAGCCACTTCTAACACATGCAAGACCCAATAATAATGACAAAAACGCTTTTTGTCATTTTAAATATTTTATACTTCCAAAAATCAATTATTTTGAGCTTCAAAACTTCAATAATTCACAATAAATAGTCCTTTTGTCGAAAAAATTCAAAACTCATGAGTTTTTATAGGAAATTCAATTCTCTACAACTTTGCGTAAGAAAGTTTTTCCAAATTCCAAACAAAAATTGACCAAAATCCACAAACCAAGGCGATTTTACAAAAGCTATAATCAAATTTCAAATAATAAATGGGGTCCACCGACATGTTTAACATGTTTTAAACATTTATTGCAACAAAAATACTCTTCCTCCTCAGATACTCATATATCCCACATTCGTTGTAAAAATATCACCATTATTATATTATTAAAATATAATAATATATTTAAATGAATTATTTTATCGTAAAAAGATAAAATTTCAATTTTCAAAAATTGTCACATTAAAAATTTTCTCCATCTATATCCACATAAAATCAATATTTTCCTCATCATATGAATCAATAATTAATTATTCACAAATAATATTACGTAATCACAATATCGACAACCGTGCGCTTCCTGAAAGAGGGGCTTTCCAATAAGAATTTCTCCTTATCGCCGCCAAATTAGGTGACCAAACCTCTCCTGTATGTAACTTTCTAGACATTGCCAATAATGTTATCTAATAATATTATTCAGATAATATGAATTATTGCTTCGATAATGAAAATACCGTAATAACAATTATCAAACAACAAAGAATATAAAATATCAACGCAAAGAATTATTAAATCAATAAAATATACCAATAAAGAATTACTATAACCCTTATCGAGTAGTGCCTTTTACGTAAGAATCAATAATTGGTGCAATACTGCAAAGCTACCGTGTTTTAACCAATTTAGTATTTTAACAAGATAATCTGTGAATAACTACGCCGTTATTTTTAAACAACTTATATTTGTCGCTTTCTTCATCCAATCGCTTTTTCACATGGGCCCATTAAAAGATCACTACCATCAGCATTTAATATTCCCCGACAAAAAGAATATTCCACGACCAAACAAATATTCCCCACAACAATGAATATTTTATAACCACTTGCTTATTTTGAAATATTTATGATTTTACCCATAACTATCCACATTAATCAAATCAACCCTTACTATTTCAAAATAATAAATAGAGAAAATTAAATTTCATTAATAATAAGTTGGGGTCTTACACATAGAGTTTGGTAGGTACCATTAGATGGACTAGAAACAATTGTTGTTTACCAAACTATCCAGGAGTTATATATGATATAATTGACAAAGGGTTGTCTACCTAAATAATTGTATTTTAAGAGATTAGTCAAAGCTAACTTAAGGCATAATGAAATATGGATCTTGGCTCACTAGAAAGATTTAATAGAAAATGCTTTCCGAATTAATAGTGAGGGCTATTAATTTGAATAAAATAGTGGGAGGTATATTTTGAATGTACTATTATCAATTATATAATATCAACTCGCAATTTGACTTATTATTTTGCACTTATAAATTTTAGATATCAAATGGCAAACAACAACAATATATAAATAGTCTTTCATTACGATCACCCTTGAAAAGGACAAGGTGAGTGGAATTAATTTCCTCGACCGGCATAGAACTTGAGAATTGTCCTCAAACAAGAGCGCGCAAGCTATATGTCCTCGATGGGCCCATTCTCGCAAAGACTACTATCATCGCACTACGCATGAGCATAATGCTTATAAGAAGTGAAAGTAGTATGCACACAAGCCAATCATGTTTGATGATAAAGCATATACATTGTAACAATCTTATTCATTTATTAATAAAAAGTATTAATTTATTAAAGGCTTTTAAATTATCTACATGATGTCGCTTTTATAATATGTGATAAACCCATAGTTTTAAGCAATGCTTTTAGAATAATGATGATGATCATTCTAATGAGATCTAAATTCTTAGAAAGCTTAAAACTAAAATAGTTCCCAATCATCGATTACTAAATCGGGGATTAGTGAATCCGGATAGATTGGGTACATACGCTGCTTGCTCATCGGATGAGGATGATTGATCTCATGATCATTTGTGTGGAGACACTAAAGCAAGTATGTAGGTGCTTATTAGAGAATAAGTTCACCTAACGTGGCTCGCTAAGGAATACCTAATGGAGTTTTACTTGCTCGTCAATAGAAATTCTCAGAGTGATAGTAAGACAAGTAATCCTTGACTCGAGATCATCATAGTATCTCAGTATGATGAGTTATACTTTGACTTATTCCTTAAGACCCTTAGGGTATATCAAAGGGTATGCTTGGGTATAATAAGTTGTATACGGAGATAATGTATGATCAATAAAGAATCTACCACTTCTAATAAAAGAAGAGAAATGTCCTATGTGATTCGATAAATGACAACCCAAGAGTCCTCGGCTGTAAGCGTAATGAAATTAGAAAGGAGTTTCTAATTTGCATTATTTGAGTCAGTGCATTTAAGAGTCGAAATACATATAATTAAATAAAATAAGACTTGACAAGAATTCCATGCCTTATATTTAATCGGGACATCAGATGGTGGAAGGATTGAATTGACGGTAACTATTTACTCAAAGGTTCTTTTATGATTAATGTTGAAATCTATATTATCCGGAAAGTCGCTGATCGCTAGGGAGGCTTATCCCTATCAGAGAATAAATATTATTTATTTAAATAAATTAATTGTTTAATTTATTTATTTAAATAAGATTAGAATTGTTCTAATTGATTTATTCACAACCTATTTAATACGGGAGAACCTAAAGGGTCACACCATAAAAGGAAGAATAATTATTTAAGAAGTTAATGGCATAATCGTAATAATATGTTATGTATATATAATTTAATCTATGGTGATAGAATAAATTAAATAGCTTAATATTTATTATTTAATATTTTAGAAATATTAAATATAAATTAATAAGAGGAGTCTTATTAATATTATTACAATTATTATTATTTTAATTTCTAAAAGAGTTTAGGAATTAATTTAATATAAGTACTCTCATTTATTCCTAATTGGATTAGGAAGGAAAATTAGTTAAAGGAGTTTAATTAATTATCCCTAATAAGATTAGGGAGCTTAATTAATTAAAAGAATTTAATTAATTAAAACCCAATTCCTTAATTGTTAAGGTGGGTTGCCCATATCTATAAATAAGAGGAGTCTTATTATGGGTGATGGGGTTGTTGACTTTTACAACATACGCATATAATTCCAATTTGTTGGAGAGTACGCTTCTTTTCTATAGAGATAGAAAACTAGGGTTGAGCCAATACCCCTTCTTCTTGAATCTTTATTTTTCCTCGGTGGATCACCTCAGAGGCCAAACATATGGGTGGCTAACGCCGATCAAAGGAAGGAACCAAACCCGGTGGATTCAAGTTGAACGCGAAAAGGATTTGGAGGTGAACTTGTACTTTATGGAAGCTCGATCTTCAAGGGTATGATTTTATTCTTTATCTTTTCGCTTAATTAATAATTATGCATAAAGGGTGATCCGTATATGGTTTGTAAATTTTAAACTCGATTTTTTCACGCTTCAAGCATTTTTTGTGCAATTTGATCAAGCATGAATATTACAAACCTAATAAAGAGATCGAGCCAAACCTTTATGCAAATTATTAATTGTTCAGATTTGATATGTATATTGATATGTGTTTAGAACAATTTAATTGGTCATAATTTTATCAGATAAAATTTAAAAATAAATCTTTTATTATATATATATATATATATTCTATATATATATATATATATATATTCTTAATAATTTTAATTTTAAAATAAAAGTTTATTTTAATCTTAAAAAATAAAAATTTTTATTTTAATATTAAAATAAAAAGATTTATTTTAATTTTAAAATTAGAATTTCATGCTAACTAATTAGAGTTGGAATTGGATTCCATAATAACTAATTGGAGTTGAAATTGGATTTTATTTTTCCTAAAATAAAGGAGTTTATTTGTGAATAGGGAAGTAAATCCATCTTTCCTTAAATAAAGGAGTTTATTTAGATATGAAATAAGATTTCATATTATTCAAAATAAAGGAATTTATTTGTGAATAGGAAAGATAATCCGTGTTTCCTTTAATAATTTTTTTTACATGAAATTGATTCCATAATTAATTAAAATAAAAGAGTTTATTTTGATTAAAGATTTTGATTAAAATAAAATAGTTTATTTTATTCAAAATTGGATAAATTAAAATAAAATAGTTTTATTTTGATTTAAATTTGGATTAAAATAAAGGAGTTTATTTTGATTCAAAAATTAGATTTTATACTAACTAAATTTGCCCATTAAATGATATCAATATATATATATTAAATGTTTATTATTCATGAGATGAATGTTATTTATCGATGCATATGGTGATGTGTATGATAATAAATGGGATTGATTATGGACTATCGACCAATATGATTGGATTTTATTTTAGTTGATGCATGAATGTATGGGTTTTATTAAATGGGGTCTCACAGACTGCCTTCTTCTAATTTTTTCTTAATGTAAATTCTATCTCCTCCTATGCATTTCCCTCGATCACGATCAAGGTTTCTATTTATTTTAAATAGTTTTGTAATAGGAATAGTTAGAATTAATTTTGAAGAATTAGAGATTCAAGAACAAGGAGCGCTTGAAGACCCGCTTGTAATGGAGCCCGGTTTAAATGTAATAGTTATATTTAAATATTATTTCTCGCACCCCTAGGGTTTGACCTTTTGGTTCACTTGGTGGCTCTAGTGAACCAAACTAGAATAAAAGTCCATAATCAATCCGGTAGAATATAGTATTCTATATGTGCATGCTTATACTATATATATTATATATTATGCAAACATGCTTCGCATGTTAATTAATATGCCGCGTATTTTATATATATATATATACGTGCACGCTACTAAACAAGATGAGACAAATTAATAACAAACCCCTCAATTTTTATATTAAGTCCTAAGCGCTCAAAGATATTTGGAATATCGAACGTCAGCTTTCTAGCATGATAAAATTAATAGAGTATTAAATATTTAATATGAGTTTGTTGTGTCACCACAAGGCAAGTATTAAGTATTTAAGATGTTAATTTATCACATTTGATGCTTATAAAGAAAATTGAACAATATTGTTTTGTTGTGTCACCACAAGGATGATATTTTTCTTTTTGAATATATGGAGTGCTAGGTCGGACTTAACTTGGATAATTTTGATTCGGATGTGCCACCACTTGATCAAAATAATCTAAGAGGCAAAAGAAAAGGAGTTGCAGATAGTTGATGTAATTGACAAAAGTTGTCTACCTATTTATTTATATATAGTTTGTTGTGTCACCACAAGGCTATATACATTTGAAATGGGATCCTTATTCACTAGCAAATCTTTAATTAGATTTTGCGAACTATATAAGTGAGGTAATATAGTTTGAAGAAAATAGTGGAGATACCAATTTAAAACAAGACCTAAATTATTTTGGTAATTAATAAAAGAATGTATGTTAAAATGTTGTTAATTACAAATTCATTTACGTAATTTTACAATGTCTAAAATTTCTATCATCGCTGAAGCATATTAGATGCTAAATTAACTGCATCAATTAAACTGATTGGTTAAGGAATTTGAGAATAGTTCTCATAATCAAAAAGCTATCTTATGTCCTTAATACGCCTATCCCTGCAATGGTTGCAGACAATGCCTCTGAGGAAGAGATTGCTACTTTTAGAAAGTAGCAAGATGATGCATAGTTGGCTCAATGCATCATGCTCGCATCCATAAGTAACGAGCTTCAGAGTCAGCATGAAACTATGGATGCTCCTACTATATTCCCGCACATCAAGTAATTGATGGTGAGGAAAGTAGGACCGATAGATATCGAGATATCTAAGGAGCTCTTCCGATCTAGAATGGCCAATGGCACTATAAATATGCATAAAAAGTTCTTAACATTATCAATTTGATTGATCAATTAGGACAACGAAGTTTTGTCATGGATGGAGAGTTGAGCCAAGATTTGATCTTGCACTCACTCCCGGACTCCTTTCACAATTGTTGTGAATTTTCATATGAATAAGCTAGATATCGCCCTCATTGATTTGCTTAACATATTGAAAAATGTTGAGAGTCACTTTCAAACCAAGAAAGATCAAGTCTTACTAAGTAGGGGCCAAAGGATCTTCCGAAAAGAAGAACGATTCAAAGATGGTAAATAGAAAGGCATAAACAAAGGATAATAAGAACAAAACGATCACGGATAAGAAAGGAGTTTGCTTCCACCGCAATAAGCATGGACACCGGAAAGAAATCATGAGAAGCACCTTGCAGAGGCTAACCAAAGAAGCTTAATGAAGTTTCTACATAATACGCTTTTGTTCATGATTGAAATAAATTTTCTTTAAGTCAAGGTTCTACTTAGGTATTGGATACCGACTTTGGTTATCATAAATATAGATTTATGAAGGACCAAGCGTAAGTAGAAAGCTAAACAAATATAAGTAATCCTATGTATGAAAATGTAGCAAAGGTTGCCATATTAGCCATAGAAACTTATAGTTTAGCAATGCCTACTGAGCAAATCAATTAAGTCAATAAGTTGTTATTGTATTCCAGCTTGTTAAAAAAAATTATTATTTCCATTTCATTGTTGGACAATGAAATTTTTGGTATTATAATTAAGAACAATTGTTGTTCTATTTATAATAATAATGTTTTGTATAGAATCGAATATTACTTAATAAATTTTGTATACTTGACTTACATAAAAATTATTTTGTAAATTGAACAAACTAGTATAAGAAAAGGAGATGATCATTCAAAGAGTTGAATGTATGTATTTGTTGAATACAAGTGTGAATTATTTGAAAGGTTCAAAGAATTCGTAAATGAAACAAATTAAAAAGTATTAAGATTCTTTGATTAGATCAAGGAATAAATACTTGTACAATAAGTTTCTAGATCATCTCAAATGGTTTTCTCATAATGGACACATCCCGATACGCAATAATTGATTGATGTATCCGAATGAAAAGTCGCACTGCTGGACATGGTGCGGTCCATAATGATTTTACCGACATTCCAATATCCTTCTAGGATAATGTCCTAGAAATGGTCACGACATTCACTTAAAAGGTAACCTCAAAATCCAAATTTCAAGACTCCATAAAAGTTATGGATGTGGAGGATTCCTAATCTTAAGTATGTTAAGATAAGGGGTTGTCCAACTTATGTGAAAAAGGTTTCAAAGGATAAGCTTGGGACAAGATTTGACAAGTGCGATTTGTGGGACATCCTAAAATAAGTTTAGGGTATACGTTCTATAATCCTACATAGCAAAAAAGTGTTTATTATGAAACACGCTACCTTCTAAGATAAAGGTGTTTATCATTAAAAGGGGCTAGTGGGAGGATTATAGATCTTGAAGAGTTCATGATCCACAAAACACTATAAGTCAAATAAGAGGAACTCAGAGATGACCTATTGTACCACAAACCTAATCATAAATCGAATAGTACCAAGATACCTAGAGGTATGGATTCATCATGGATGATGATGATGAGGTACGATCATGAAGATGATGATCCGAGTTACATACGATGAGGTAAGAGTTCTAGTGTGTACAAAAGGGTCAATGGGAGCGCCGTGAAATTTCTAGTATTATATGTTGATATACTACTGGATGAGGAATTACATACCAATGCTACAATCAAGAAAGATAAAGTTGTCTAAACAATCCTCCATGAATGATTTGGAAGAGTATCTTAATTGGGGATATAAATCTATATAGATAGATTTAAGAGGATGCTCGACTTAACCCAAGGAACGATATTCATTTGATGCTAAAGTCGCTTAGCATGGCAAACTCCAAGAGATGTCTCATATCGATGAGCTATGGAGTGTATCTCTTAATAGTACCCAAAGACTCCAAAAGAGAGATCACATGAGTAATTATCATGTATGCAATGAAATATACGAGACCGATGTTGATCACCATATTCGTGAGAAGTTCACTATGAGTCGCTGAAAAACATCTTAAAGCTTAACCCAAGACTAAGGATATGATCATATTCATGGTGGGTCTAAATTAAAACTAGAGGGCTTAACAGACTCAAGTTTTTCGCATGCACTAAGATGAAAGAAAATCCACTTTAAGGTAAAGCGTTATCTCGACAAATGGTGCAAAGAATTGAAAGGTTCCAAACAAAGAAAAGCGATTCTTTGGTTTAGTGATAAAGACAAAGTATATAGCTATAAATGAAGTCGCAAGTTGATTGTTTGGATTAAAAGTTCATTACGTAACTAGGAATAGTTCCTAAGTCTCATCTTGGATCTAAACATATGTCAGTGGCACTTTCATTTGATTATTAGAATCATTGAAAGATGGGAAATCACTATAGAGATAGTGGACTCTCATGAACAACATTACATATCCATTAACTAAAGCTTATCCAACAAAGGGGATAATCGCCACTTAGAGAAGAAAGAGTATAAGATACAAATGACGATCGGCTTTAGTGCAAGTGGGAGATTGAAAGTAGTATGCACACAAGCCAATCATGTTTGATGATAAAGCATATACTTTGTAACAATCTTATTCATTTATTAATAAAAAGTATTAATTTATTAAAGGCTTTTAAATTATCTACATGATGTCGTTTTATAATATGTGATAAACCCATAGTTTTAAGCAATGCTTTTAGAATAATGATGATGATCATTCTAATGAGATCTAAATTCTTAGAAAGCTTAAAACTAAAATAGTTCCCAATCATTGGATTACTAAATTGGGGATTAGTGAATCCGGATAGATTGGTACATACGTTGCTTGCTTTCATTGATGAGGATGATTGATCTCACGATCATTTGTGTGGAGACACTAAAGCAAGTATGTAGGTGCTTATTAGAGAATAAGTTCACCGAACGTGGCTCGCTAAGGTATACCTAATGGAGTTTTACTTGCTCATCAATAGGAATTCTGTAGTGATAGTAAGACAAGTAATCCTTGGACTTGAGATCATCATAGTATCTTGTGTATGATGAGTTATACTTTGACTTATTCCTTAAGACCCTTAGGGTATATCAAAGGGTATGCTTGGGTATAATAAGTTGTACATGGAGATAATGTATGATCAATAAAGAATCTACCACTTCTAATAAAAGAAGAGAAATGTCCTATGTGATTCGATAAATGACAACCCAAAGAGTCCTCGGCAAGGCGTAATGAAATTAGAAAGGAGTTTCTAATTTGCATTATTTGAGTTGTGCATTTAAGAGTCGAAATACATATAATTAAATAAAATAAGACTTGACAAAGAATTCCATGTCTTATATTTAATTGGGACATCAGATGGTGGAAGGATTGAATTGTACCAAAGAACTATTTACTCAAAGGTTCTTTTATGATTAATGTTGAAATCTATATTATCCGGAAAGTCGCCGATCGCTAGGGAGGCTTATCCCTATCAGAGAATAAATATTATTTATTTAAATAAATTAATTGTTTAATTTATTTATTTAAATAAGATTAGAATTGTTCTAATTGATTTATTCACAACCTAGGTTTAATATGGAGAACCTAAAGGGTCACACCATAAAAGGAAGAATAATTATTTAAGAAGTTAATGGCATAATCGTAATAATATGTTATGTATATATAATTTAATCTATGGTGATAGAATAAATTAAATAGCTTAATATTTATTATTTAATATTTTAGAAATATTAAATATAAATTAATAAGAGGAGTCTTATTAATATTATTACAATTATTATTATTTTAATTTCTAAAAGAGTTTAGGAATTAATTTAATATAAGTACTCTCATTTATTCCTAATTGGAATAGGAAGGAAAATTAGTTAAAGGAGTTTAATTAATTATCCCTAATAAGATTAGGGAGCTTAATTAATTAAAAGAATTTAATTAATTAAAACCCAATTCCTTAATTGTTAAGGTGGGTTGCCCACATCTATAAATAAGAGGAGTCTTATTATGGGTGATGGGGGTTGTTGACTTTTTCAACATACGTAATAATTCCAATTAGTTGGAGAGTACGCTCTTTTTCTATAGAGATAGAAAACTAGGGTTGAGCCAATACCCCTTCTTCTTGAATCTTTATTTTTCCTTGGTGGATCACCTCTAGAGGCCAAACATATGGGTGGCTAACGTTGATCAAAGGAAGGAACCAAACCCGGTGGATTCAAGTTGAACGCGAAAAGGATTGGAGGTGAACTTGTACCTGAGGAAGCTCGGATCTTCAAGGGTATGATTTTATTCTTTATCTTTTCGCTTAATTAATAATTATGCATAAAGGGTGATCCGGGTATATGGTTTGTAAATTTTAAACTCGATTTTCACGCTTCACATTTTTTTGTGCAATTTGATTGCGCACATGAATATTACAAACCTAACAAGAAGCATCAAGATGATGCTCTGGACGTGAGTTGTGTCATGCTAGCAACCATGAACGCTGAGCTTCAGAAGCAACATGAGTTTGATGGATGCTTATGAGATGATCGAGCATCTCAAGAAATTGTTCGAAGGGCATGCTCGACAGGAGAGGTATGATCTGAAAGAAAGGTATCAGATTACCGCAAAATGGGTGAACGTGATCCAGTTGGTCCACATGTGCTGAAAATGATTGGGTATATTGAGTACCTTGATAGGTTGGGTTTTCCAATCACTCCGGAAGCCCAAACTGACCTTGTTTTGCAATTTTATGTTCCCTTAAAAAGTTTGTAGACGGACATGAGAACTATATACTTTACGGGTAGATTTCATCACAAGTAAAGTACATCACATATTGAATATTGACCACCAAATGACCAATTAAGCCAATTAAGACCTATAAATTACATGACGCTAAAATGTAAGTAACCCGCAACAAAGAAAAACAAAGAAAATAGAAGAAATGTGCATGCTAAACCTTTTGCTAGAATTTCGTGAGCCAACTTAGACAATTTGTCATTGCATTGGTTCACAAAAAGTTCAAATCGAGGTGATCAACTTCACGTATGTAGAGATCAAGAGCCATCCAAGATCCAAATGTTATTGGTGTGCATGTAAGTGGAAGTGGCTTACCAAAGATATCTTTGAGAGGAAAAATAAATGTAAGAAACATCCTAGGTGAGAAAAGAGAAGCTACATAATAAAGTATATGCATATGAAAGGATCTGCAAAAAGGTTAAACCAAACCTTTTTTTGAGCATTGCTGACACGGCGTAAATAGTGAGGCACAACTAATTCAATTACAATTACATACATACAAACTTGAACCATTTTTCTTGAACCTGTTGCACAAGTTGAATACTATATATATATATATATATATATATATATATATATACATACATACATACATACATATATATATATATATATTTTCTTTTTTTAACAAAGGCGGACAATTCAAATGAAAATGATTTCATTCTAGAACTGATCATGTACTCCCTTGTATGTTATTATTAGAGCAGGTGCATATTTCTTTAGAGAATTGAGCATGTACTCCCTTGTATGTTATTATTCTTATAGTTGTTATCTTTGGACATCATTCTTACGATTCTATATATATGACCATGAAAATTATTATATATATTATGATGACAAGTAGTGAAACATGCAAAGTGGCATAAAATCTATTTTTATAGCAGAAAATGCTAAATGCACTTTAATGTTGAACCTACTACTAATGTGTTGAGGGTAGTTCTAAAATTAATCAAAACACTATGTCCTATTGCCTATAACATGAAGAATGATAAGATGGACTATGTCATCAAATGCTCGTAAAATTATACTTTCGACTTTTCTAGCTTCTTCCAAATCTGACAAGCATCAGCTAATTATAACTATGCTAAATGATTAAACAAATTCAAATAAAAACACCTCTGAAGCTCAAAACAATATGCAAGCTATTAGTAGTTGATAAGGAATAGACTTATCAATATGCAAGCTCAAAACAATATGCAATATGTAACAACCTTATATTCTAATAGTAACCTAAAAAAGGCGTGGCAATTTTTATCAGTGATAAGGAATAGACTTTTTCCAAAATCATTTTGCATAGAATAGATCACCTAATTCATTATTAAGTTTCGTTGATATCAGTGATAAGGAATAGACTTTTTCCAAGATTGATGCCTAAAATATCAATTGCTGACCCTCAGAAATTCTTCCATAATAGATGACAGAATTAGCTTATCAAAAGCAGCAGGTTATTTACCTAAAATTACTAAAGTCCAAATTAAGCCACAACACCATTCACGTTTTAGAGATTTAGTAGGTACTATACTAAATCATAACCCATTTGGTATAATAGCAGTTGCTTAGCGACTCTTGGACGTGAGACCGGTGAGGGTGTAAGCATACAAGCCCCCAGCAAAAGCAATTCTTGGAATGATTGCAATACTAAGCAGAGCTAGCTTCCATGCTGACACAAAACCAACCACCAATCCCGCCAAGAATGTGGAAAGATAATGGATGAAATTCCCTATTACATAACCAAAACACAAAGTTAATCATGATTAAATAAACCAATTATTCAAACACTTCAATCTTTGTAAATGTAGTCCCAAACTTTGAAACCAAATCAGAAACTTCAAACATGACAATGTAAGTAAAATTCAGATTTGTTAAGGGGCACCATATGTAGGGGTGGTCCCACAACAATGGAGACCTACCACCCATATGTTAATTTTTTTCCCTTATTGGTGCAAAATTCTTGAATACCACTAAATTCTTAACCATTAAAGTCCGAATAATAAAAATTCAAAAGAGATGTAAAAAGAGAAGAAGACAACATAATTTTACCTTCACACCGATGGCATCTTGAACAAGAAGAATATCTGTGGAGACACTAAAACAATATAACCAGCTCTTGCATCTCAGATCAAAGAACCCAACGTCTGTTTCAACACCGCCTCCAAATACTTCTTCCTCAATGCACTCACTTGCCTCTCCCCACTATACATCCAACACCCAATTTATGTTCATTACACAAAAAATAAATTTACATAATTATTAAACTTTAGAAATTGAAAAAAAAAATTATATATATATATATATATATATGTAGTATGATTGTCATTAATGATCAAGTTTAACGGTTGTAGAGGTGCATGGAGAGACAAATTTATGTACTAATAATATACTACTATTATTTAATGAAAAAATTGACAAGTGAAGCGGAAAAGGACAAAGAATCAATCCACGGACCACGTGCAACCACTAGTCCAACTTGATCTAGACTGAACTGGCTAGGAGAAATCACACTTGGGAACATAATAAGCAAATTGCTCTCAATTTTGAATAATAAAATATAAAAGGAAAATCATGAAGCTTACCTGCTTAAGAGGAAAAACAGACAACTAATCCAAGATATACGAAATACGAGAGAATAATCGCATGGAATATAGACAGAAAAAGCGATCGATCATTATCAAATTCTCATATTACAATAAAGATTAATAACTAAATCGAGAGCGTAGTATAACCGACCCTGTACGTCTTAGTGTTTGCGTTCTGAATCGGGACACCTGGGAATCGACCCACCTGCACTCATACGGGGGTTTCTTTGGTTCATGATGGACTTGACCAGAGCCGCTCACAGCTAATACGCTAAGACCCAGAGCTACCGAGACAAGTACCATCTAACCATAACCGGCGATGTGAGTAGAAGATGACAAGTGGTGATCGATTAACGAGCCAAGCAGACATCTTTGAAATGATTTCTGTGATTTGGGTTAGAGAGGAAAAAGATGTAGAGGAAGAGTAACGAGAGAGAAATTGTTAGAAAGGAGGGAGATGACTTGAGAGGAAGAAGATAATTTGGGGGAAAACATTGGACCGAAATACTGAAATGATTTGGGGGAAGATGGGAGGGTTTTTTCTTTAAAAGACCTCTATACCGACGGTTCCGTGTCGACCGTCGCTATATATACCCTATTGCGACGGTTCCGTGCCGACCGTAGCTATAGCTCGTCGCTATATGTCGAATTTCTAGTAGTGATTTTGAATCATATGAGAAATGCGAGTGTTGTTTATTAGGCAAGATGACTAAAGCCCCTTTCACTGGACACGATTGAATCAAGCAGCGATGTATTGGGACTTATACATAGTGATGTATGTGGACCCATGAGTTCGTTAGCAAGAGGTAGGTTTTATTACTTCATTACATTTACTGACGACTTTAGTAGATATGGATATGTGTATCTTATGAGACACAAATCTGAATCCTTTGAAAAGTTCAAGGAATTCAAGAATGAAGTTCAAAACAAATTTGGCAAAAGCATAAAAGCCCTTCGATCCGATCGAGGAGGTGAATACTTAAGCCAAGACTTTGATGACCTTCTAAAGGAATGTGCTATTATATCACAGCTCACTCCACCTGGAACACCGCAATGGAATGGTGTATCTGAGAGGAGGAATCGAACCTTGTTAGACATGGTACGATCAATGATGAGTCATGCAGATCTTCCAATAAGCTTCTGGGGTCATGCCCTAGAGACAGCTGCATTCACACTTAACCGTGTTCCTACAAAGACGGATCAGAAGACACCATTTGAGATGTGGACTGGGAAACGTCCTAGTATGTCGTTCATGAAGATTTGGGGTTGCGAGGTGTTCGTAAAACATCTGGATTCTGACAAGCTTGGACCCAAATCTGACAAATGTAATTTTGTGGGATACCCAAAGGAAACAAAAGGGTATTATTTCTACAAACCTTCTGAGAACAAAGTGGTTGTTGCTCGAACCGGGTATTTTCTAGAAAGAGAATTTGTCTCTAAAGGAAATAGTGGGAGGAAAGTAGAACTCAAGAAATTCGAGAACCACAAAATATCATTGAACTCGAGTTGGAGCGTGGCGGCAGAAACCACAAGAAATTGTGGAAAGTGAACTCGCTTTCAAATTACACAAGTCATTCGTAGATCTAGTAGGACACGCCAAGAGCACGAGAGATATTATGGATATCTTGTGACTCAAAATGGCGATGTGATGCTCATAGATCAAGATGAGCCTCGCTTCCTACCAAGAAGCTATGAATGGACCAGATTCGAGAAATGGCTTGAAGCCATGAAATCTGAGATGGACTCCATGTATACTAACCAAGTATGGACTTCGGTTGATCCACCAAGGGGTAAAACCAATCGGTGCAAGTGCGTTTCAAGAAGAAACCGATACGGGTGGTAATGTACAAACCTATAAAGGCCGACTGGTAGCAAAAGGTTTCAAACAAATTCAAGGTGTTGACTATGATGAAACCTTCTCTCCAGTGGCAATGGTTAAATCCATCAGGATCTTACTTGCTATTGCAGCTTTTTATGATTACGAAATCTGGCAAATGGATGTCAAAATTACTTTCCTTAATGGAAATCTCCTTGAGGATGTGTATATGACACAACCTGAGGGTGTCACTCCAAAGGATGCTGGAAAGGTATGTAAGCTGCAGCGATCCATTTATGGATTGAAGCAAGCCTCTCGAAGTTGGAATCTTCGATTTGATGAAGTAGTCAAAGAATTTGGCTTTATTAAAAATGAAGATGAACCTTGTGTATATAAGAAGCTTAGTGGGAGTCACATTGTATTCTTAGTATTATATGTTGATGACATATTAATTATTGAGAATGACATTCCTTCCTTACAGGCTGTAAAAACATGGTTAGGAAAATGTTTCTCCATGAAAGATTTGGGCGATGCTGCCTACATTTTAGGTATCCGGATCTATAGAGATAGATCAAGAAAAATGATTGGCCTAAGACAAAGTACATATATTGATAAAGTGTTGAAACGGTTCAGCATGCAAGAGGCAAAAAGAGGAAACTTACCCATGACTCATGGTGTAAAGATCTCTAAGGCCCAATGTCCTAAATCACAAGATGATGAGGAGCGTATGAGAAAGATCCCTTATGCTTCGGAAATTGGATCTATCATGTATGCAATGATATGTACTCGTCCGGATGTCTCGTATGCTTTGAGCATGACGAGCAGATACCAATCGAATCCAGGTGAAGGTCATCGACGTGAGCCAAGAATATCCTCGAAGTACCGAAAAGGACTAAGGATTCATTCTTGGTATATGGATGTGAAGACGAACTGGCAGTAATGGGTTACACAGATGTTAGTTTCGGATCGACAATGATGACTATAAGTCTCGATCGATTTTTGTGTTTTGCCTTAATGGTGGTGCTATTAATGAAAAAGTTCAAGCAAGAGACAAGAGATGATTCTACAACAGAGAGCCGAGTATATTGTCGCTTCTAAGTGCACGGCAAGGAGGTCAGATGGATTAAAAAGTTCATCATCGAACTTGGTGTTGTTCCAACCATTGTTGATCCTATTTGCTTCTATCTTGTGATAATAATGGAGCCATTGCATAAAGCTAAGGAACCCGGATCTAACCAACGATCCAAGCATATACTTAAGCGGTACCATCTCATCCGTGAAATCATTGATAGAGGAGATGTACATATAGGAAGAGTGCCAACAGATGATAATGTTGCGCGATCCACCGACCAAGGCTTTTTGTCGCAGCAGAAGCACGACGGGTCACACTAGTTCTATGGGTATTAGATACATGAGTGATCGGGTCAGTGTGCAGTGGGAGATCATTAGAGTTTATGCCCTAGAGGCCATTTATTTGATATAATTGCTTAACGTTTTGATATTATATTTGATTGAATAAATATATGATTTTATTATGGTTTTATTTATCAAGTAATATAATTGTTAACATAATAAAATTCCTTAGAATAGTGATACAATTATATAGTTTCAAGTATGTGACTTGAACATGAGATTATATAATTACAATTAGTATCATTGTTCTTAAATGTCCTTAGTCGAGTATCATTGTTGATGGGACAACAATGATGCATTAAGACTAGTATGTGGATCGATTGATGACCAAATCTCATTGATCATAAATATATGAGATATTAAGTCAATGCATAGTACACATGTTAGAGAACGATGTCTTCGGATGTAACCCACCATGAGAATTCTATATGGAGCATTATGCGAAAGTGTCATTAGCAATTCTCATAGTGACAATGATGTAATGGTCCTCCTAACACGAAATCGCTATATTACTACACGAGAATTTATGTACTTTGATATCATCAAATGTCACCTTTAATAGGGTGGACTATAAAGGTGATTATTGGATTCATCATGAATCGTGTGAGAAATATGAGTGATATAGATGGAATTTAACCATCCTATATATTATGGGTGATATCCATAGGCCTCTTGATTGAGTAGGACTATGAAATGCATGGCCATGCTCAAATAGTGATTTGTTTCATATAGTCTACTCATTGATCAAGAAAACTCAGATTAAATTATGAAGAGTATGACACATTCCATGACTCGAATTTAATCTAGGATATTAAGGTTAAAAGGATTAAATTACATTGAAACATTGGTCACGAAAAAGGTTGCATCGAATCATCGATCTTATTATTACTTGGGTAGCGAGCGTGATGCATTACTAGATGCCGCTCACTGCTTATAATTTTATAATATGATTTTAAAATTATTGCCAACGTAATAATTACCTATAAGTCACACACAAAGAACGTAATTAAAAGAAAATTAATTTAAATTGTAAACATTTAAATATGTCAATATGATTGATAGAATTTTAAATTACAATTTAAATTAATAGGATAATTTATATATAGGTATATTAATTAAGTAAGACTTAATTAAGATATATATAAATTCGGATTTTAATAATATTAGGTTTTTGATTAATTCCTCCTAACGCTATATATATGATATATATCGGTCCACTTTAGGTTTTACGTCAAAATACAAAACCCTAGCCGCTCTTAGAGAGAGACTAGAGTAAATGACTTAAAAATCCTCATCCTTGGTGGCTAATCTGCGGTTCCTTCTTCTCAGAGATCGTAGGCGATTCATGAGCGCTCGTGTGGATACTTAGTAGAGACGCAATTGCTTAGATTAAGCGCTGGAGATTCGATCGTATCAATTCTAGTTTCTTAATTAAGTGGATTGCGTTGGAGATTCGATCGTATCAATTTCAGTTTCTTAATCGGTATAATTTCTAACCTCTGAATTAATTGAATTTTTCACATGGATCCTGTTTTAGGGTTTCGGAAATTGCTTTAAAAATTTTATTTCCGTTGTGCGTTTTTATGCCGAAACCCCAACAGGTTGTTCGTGTTATGATGTTGTTGTTGTGACATATTTGTAGATAGTTATTTGTACTGTGTATCGGTTGCCTTATATCGTGTAGTATATCAACAGATCAAACGTAATAGTTGGTCAAAGTAGGCCATTCGGCCATGACTTGAATTTCTGGGAATTTCTAGAAACGGTTTGAATAAAATTTTTGACAGCCTTTGACCGTCTTATAATTTATGATTCTGTGGTTGTGGAACTTTTATGCTAATGTATATACATTCCTTGACATATGTACTAGATCTATGAACCAAGAAATCAACAAAACCATGACCAGAACACTAAGCTTATTGAGTTTGAAAATGGTACCTCGCGACTGTCTGGGTTTCTGGGTTACCCAGAAAACCCAGATTAAGTCTGATAGTAACTTCGAAGGGGCTGATATTGCTAGATATTTAGGTTATGACTCGGTTAATGGTTGATAATGGTAGTGCTACATGAGTATTACACGATTGAAGAATACTTTAGCCCAAAACATGATAACCGTGAGAATCAAGGGCAGTCAAACGAGCCACCTTGATCACTGTCTGACAGTGTTCTTGAGCACCAAGAACACCTAAGGCGACAGAAAAGTGTCGCTATAGGCTTTAGCGACGGTTTTATTATTTTCTAATTTCTGAATATTCCAAAAATTATTTAAAATTAGAAATAAATTATAGAAATTACCAAAAAAGGTTTTAAAAATCAATTTAAATTCTAAAAAATAATTTTTAATTATTTAGGACATTTTTCATTAATATTTATAATTATTTGAATATTAATGATATTTAATTTATTTAATTACTGTATTAAATAAATTAGAAAAAATGATTTTAATTATTTAAAAATTATTTTAAATAAGAATAATGTATTTAAAAATATTTTGAGTTATAAAATGTAACTTTTAATATTTTTGGAGAATTTTCGTTAATAAATTAATACTAATGCTATTAGACTTATTTAATTATTAAATTAAATAAATAAGTTTAAAATAATTTTATTGATTTAAAATTATTTTAAATTAGAATAAAGTGTTAGAAAATATTTTAAATTATAAAATATAATTTTCAATATTTTTGGAGAATTCTCATTAATAAATTCATATTAATGATAATATATTTATTTAATTATTAAATTAAATAAATGAATTAAAAATAATTTTATTGAATTAAAATCATTTAAAAATGAAAAATTTATTTAAAAGTATTTTAAGTTATAATTAATGACTTTTAATATTTTGATAGTAATTTCATTAATATTTAAATATTAATGGTGATGGTTTAAAATGATTTTAATTATTTTAAAAATCATTTAAGTAGAATATTAATGATTTAAAATTATTTTAAGTTATTAATAATAACTTTAATATTTTGACAAGTATGTTATTAATATTTTTATATTATTACATATTAATAATGATAAGATTATTTGATAATTAAATCATTTAAAAATAATTTAAGTGTTTGAAAAATTATTATAAATTATAATAATTATTTATAAATTATTAAAAGCTTTCGAAAAATATTATAAACGATATTTGACTTATCTAAAATAATATTGAAGCTTAGAGACCAAGTTTGATTGACAATCAATGTGTTAATTGTCGGATAGGGTGACCAGAACACCAAGAATGGACCGAAGTCCAACTAGACCGAAATAGTTAGACTTGTTAAGTGTTTATATAGGTTATAAACACTGATGTGACTATGTGGTAATGTGTCTAGGAGAAGTTTAACTGTAAAATACAGTGTTACGTGATATAAATGATTGTGCTAATTGTGAGACCGACATTATTGAATATAGGTCTTACGAACGCAGTTAATTATAATGTGTAGCTGTAATCAACGCGGAAGGCAAGTTTCCTAACTCAGCCTTGAGTTATATTCATTCAATTATTATGGTTAATTATTGTTAATTATACCATGTCCAGGGAATTTATTGTTGATTATTCGCAGTTAGTGCATGTTTAATAATTCAAATTGAATTACTGATTCGGAGAATATACCATTGTAGAATAAATGTTGTTGGATATTCATATTCGTAGAAGATAGAATTGACAGTACAGAAAATTCATGTTTATTGTCAAATTATGTTGAGAAATGTCTTAGCTTATTATTCTGGCTAGACGAACGTTTGTTAGAACTTGATAAATTCGAGAAGAGAATTCAATTGTTATTGATAGATCGATGCCAATTATTTTGGCTAGATCGATAAGTAAATAGAATTTGAAATCATAGTATTTCGTTGTTAAATCAAAATCTTGATTCTGAGACTGAGAAGAACAACCTTTTATATAAAGGGAACAAAATTTTTAAATCGTAATTCGACCATTGCGCGCGACCTAAGTATTATGCATAATATAGGGTACAAGGAGTCAGTAGGCTCTAAGTACTTGGCAGAGGGGTATGATTTAATCTTTATGGTTATCTCGATACTCTCATGTATGTATCAAAGTAAATCTTTGATAGATACAGAAAGTAGAAGTTCTAGATCTAATGGATCACTCAAAGATAAATCGGAAAATATTACACTTTGTTATTACAGTAAATTGATTCTTGATTATTCAATAGAATATTGTAGAACTTTGAAAGCGTTGTACTCTTTCATTATCGATTATTATACGTTGCCTAGAATACAAGAAGATTTGTTATTGATTAAAGATTTGTTCAAATTATTTCAAAGTTCACCGAAGCTTTGGTTTCATTCTATCAAAATAGATAGTCATTCTTATTGATTCAGATACATTTATTGTATGTCTTAACTCATGGGCAAACTTGTTACTCACCCTTGCTATAAATAAAACATTTCAGCTAGGAACGAAGAGGCCAGCGGGTCGAAGAAGAATAAAGGCAAAGGCAAGATGCCGGAGTAGTTATAAAGAACTTATTATTATGTTGTATTTGTAAACCCTTTTTGTATATCTAAAGGGTATGTTTGTAATATTAAGGTTAGAAAACCTGGGACTTATGTATTAACAACTTATGTTAATTAGTTATGTATTCCTATTTCAATATGAATGGGTAGTTAGATGTTATTATATTATGGATCGTGAACACCAAACTCGGGGGTTAGGTAACTCGGATTTGGGGGTGTCATAATTAACACCTTGCAAGGATTAATCTTTATATCAAAAGATTTCATTTTCCCCAAAAAATTCAAATACAACACAGAACCTATTGCATAAGATGGATCCAGTCGTATATATATATACCCATGTTTTTACAAATATTTTTAAAGGCTTTAGCTTCGTTTATTTTATAAAATGATAATCTTTACTTAAAATTTTATTTTTCCTAATTATTTTGTAATATTAATTAAAATAAAATTAATTGATAATAAAAGTAAGGACATGTTAAAAATTTTATGGTATTTTATAGTAATATAAAAATAAAAGAGCATTTTAACATTTTTCAAAAAAAATGATGGATAATTTATGATTATGGACTTCAATAAATATTTTTCAAGTAAATATTTTTATAAATAAATAATAACCACATTCAATATTTTTTAAATTAAATTTTTATCTAGAATAAATTTGAAATGTATTATTATTTTTTAATGTATAATAATTTAAGATGTGTAAATGAAACACACGACTATCATTACAGAATAAGAGTTTTTTTATAACAATTCTCCCATTAAATTTTATAATGAAAATAATTTATATTCAGTCCAGTCCCCCCATTACCCACGCGGCCACCCCACGATTTTCTTCCTAAAAGTAACCACTAACAAATTAATACTTGAAAACTATAAACAAGAAAATAAAAATATATAAATAAATAAATAAAAATAAAAGGAGAAAAACTAAAGAGTAAAAAAATACCTATCTAAACATAACATAACCACCATGTTTATTTTTTAGAATTAAATTATTTGTTTAAATTTAACAATATTTTAAACTATTTAATTCTTTGAACAAGGATTTAGTAAGATTTTAATGTCGAAATAGAATTATTTTTTCCCTGATTCATTTGTTGTGCCATTAAGATCTTGATGGTGGAAATTGAGATCACCCACCCACCCCCTCATTAAAATTAGGAAAAAGTTGTGAAATGTAGCAAAAATATAATAACAGTATAGTATTTTAATTTTTTGGGGGAAATGAAATGTTTTGATATAAAGATTAATCCTTGCAAGATATTAACAATTGACCCGTGGTGCTCCATTGGTCATATAACTAAAGTTTCAAACTTGAGGTTGATACTTCAAGCTAGTGGAGAGACAATTTTTTGGAAAAAATTCGAATTAATTTAGAATTAATGAACTATATTTTAAAATTCACCATATTTTTTCTTATTCTATTTATAATTGTAATTAGAGCATTCATTTTAAAATTAAAATTTAGAATTTCAAAAATGATGAAAAGTTATTTGAATTATAATTTAGATTATTGATTATTGTATTTATTAAAAATAAATAAATTAACATTCATTCATTAATACTATACTTTAAAACATTCTATTTTTTTTTTATTCTAACTATAGTTGTAATTAAAGTATTCATTTTAAAATTTAAAATTTCAAAAATGATAAAAACTTACTCAAATTATAATTTAAAACATTAATCGTTATATTTATTAAAATAATAAAATTAGCATTCATTTATTACTAAACATTATTTTAAAATTCATTATTTTTTTATTACGATTATAGACTTATAGTTACAATTACACAACTTTTATCTTTTGCTATAAACCCGTAAAGATATCTAGATCTGATGGAGTTTTTCACTTATAAATCATTATTAAATTTTTTTCATGCTTCATGTGTTATATTTTTTATGCATTAGATAAATTTTACTACCATCTATATATATATATATATATATATATATATATATATATATATATTTCTCTTTACAAAAAGAAGTATTTTTGTAGTCTCTAATATTTTTACATTTATTCTACTAATATGTATATATATATACATACATATTATTTTCAAAATAAAACATATATAATCTGTATGATGAAAAACGATGGAGATAATGTATATATATTTTTTATTCTACTGATATGCATATATATATATATATATACATATATGTCGACGTCGGGATTTTTAATTGTCCCTTTCCATTACTTGTTCTTTGATGTTCTCATTTTAGGTGAGATTTGTTTGAAAAAACAAGTGAAAAAGGTCCGACGTGTATAATGTCGACGATGGACTGTTAAGAGTCGCCAGTTGGTTTTTTAAATGGTTGTACCAACACAACCGAGAAAAGGTTTGCATATTGACCCATTGATGTGACACTGCTAAACGGGTCAGTGAAATCGAGATTTATTAGGGTCCGGGGACTTGATTATGCGGGGAGAAGGTGTTAGGCACCCCCCGACATCCGTGTTACCATGGTGACCGCCTCTTTTCAAGAAACTATTATCTGAATGTGTGTGTGTGTGGGTCAATGTGCTGTTTATTTGGAAGTAGTGCGAGACCTCGTTCACACCTATATACACAGGGTTTGAATTTATGTAAAAACTCAATTTTAAGCAAGATATGGCAGTGATGTTTTATAAAAGTGGTTTTTCAAACCCTGATGCTCAATAGTAATTGAGACCTTTTACACTCCCATTTTATAAGTGTTTGGCTTGATTGATTTTATTTAACAGATGCGAGGCATCCGTACGAAAATAATGTACAAAATAATGCCGACTTCCTCATGGGTATGGAAATCATCCGAGGAAATTCGATACCATGGAATAATTTACAAGTCGCTATGTATTAAAAATGTCCATCACGGAACCGAATCTAGATCCAATAAATTCAATCTGTGATCACATGATTCCTAGCGCACAAGATATCGCAATTTGTATGAAAGCGATGGCGGTATATATATAAAAGTTATAAATATATATATACAGACATGATCACCAACCACGAAGCACCTCCATGGGGGATCAGAATTGTAAATCAAGCTATAAAAGCTATCAACCGCCACGAAGGAAACTCCAGGCGGGACAAAACATAAAGAAAGATGTAAATACGGTCAACCGCCACGAAGGAAACTCCGGGCGGGACAAAACGTAAAAAAAGCTGTACAAAGCGATCAACTGCCACGAAGGAAACTCCATGCAAGACGAAACGTAAAGAAAGCTGTAAAAGCGATCAACCACCACGAAGTAAACTCTGTGGGGACGAAATATATATATATATATATATATATATATATAGTGATAAACGCACTGGATGTAATATCTGTGCTCATCGAATGAGTTCGACAACAGCCATATATATAAGTATATATATATATATATAAAAGCGAATAAACGCACCTGATGTAAAATCCAGGCTCAGCAAATAGAGTTCGACAACAGTTCATATATATATAAGTATGTATATATATATATAAAAGCGGTAAACGCACCAGACCAAAGTCTATGCTCATCAAACAAAGTTTGACACACAGTTAATATATACAAGTATATATATATTAAAGTAGTAAATGCACCAGACTGAAGTCTAGGCTCAATCGAGGCATAACTCGATAATGTTAGTCAATATATATAAATATATACACATATATATATACAAACTGAAACAAAACCACGGACCAAAGTCCGGGCAAATGCGCGCAACACAACTCTCAACGTGAAGAAGGGTGTGTGCAGAGATGAAGAGAAAGACTCTAAAGTGTGTGAGAAGGCTTACAGTTGACTGCCAAAGAAGACTTTTATATCTTTAGAGTGGGTAAACACTGGCTTTTGTAGGTAAAAAAGGGCTATATATGAGCTCACAGGTGTTTAAAATGAGAAAGTACATGCGATGGGGTGAGTCACAGAGAGCAAATTAAGCGTGGCTTCCTCGTCGTTTTCTCTTGCAAAATGGCCACCCAAATCCCTCTATTTATAGAGGAGAAGCTGCAGGTCTACCTACGGCACCTAGTAGTAGGTGTACATACGGCTGCCCGGGGTGCCCCGGGAAGTGTGGGTCCAGCCGTGTCGAAGTACGTACATTCAGACAACGCGTTGTTCGCTCGGTAGTTCATAACTTTCACTCCAGGAGTCTGATGGAAGCGTGCCATATCATTTCGGAAAGCTCTTTCCGAGAGCTAAACAATGAAATAGGATTTTCCCTTTTTTGATTCCAGGAAGATGGGTCCATGACCGAAATGGCATCCCGGATTTCTGTCAGGTAGTCCGTTGAGCCGTTTTGCGTAGTTTGCGCTCGAAAATTAAGATATGGTTCTTGTGGGACTTCTATTGAAGTATTTTGAGTTGACATGAGTTGATTTGATGTGAGTTGAAGTTGAGTTAGCAAAATGACCATTTTCCCCTCCCGGTTATCTCCGCTTTTCTCGCATGATTATAATGATCTTTTCTCGTGGTTATCTCTCGAAGTTGACTGCTTGCCGACTCTGACTGTCCTCAGGGTTATCTCTGAGATTGGTTTGAACTCTTGGGCTATCTCCGGGGTTGAAACTGACTTTTCCGGGGTTAAAAACTGTTTTCCGGGGTTGTCTCTAGCGTTGGAAACTAGATCTCCCGTGGCTATCTCTGGGGTTAAAATTGATGTTGTGGTCCTCCAATGTTATCTCTGGAGTGTGAAAAAGATGTTTTTACCCTCCTGCATGGTTAGTAACAGGAAAATAAAATTTCGAGTGTCTACAGATGCCCCTCTTTATCATGTTCATGCAATGCAATGGAATAGACATGATAAAGATTAGTAGACTCTTGAAAATATGACAAGGTAATTTTAATGATGCAAATCGCAATGTAATGATTGTTTATGATGAATGTTAAAATCTTTTCGTAAATCGCAGTTCGTAAATCGCACATCATATTTCGCACTTCGCTTTTCACATTTGGCCAAATCGCACATCGCATTTCGCATATCGCATCGCAAATCGCATATCACAAATCACATATCGCATATCGCAAAATCGCAAATCGCAATGTAATGAATTTTATGATGAATGTTAAAATGTTTTTACAAATCATTTTACCTTTACCGATCATTGATGATGCCTATGCTGGTGTTGACTCCAATGTTTTGGCTTTTTGTCGGTGTCATCGCTGCTTGTTTAATGAAGAGAAATCGAGATGACGTTCTGAAATCACTGAACCTTCCCGATGTATTCGCTGGTAGTTTGCAACGGTGCCTATCCTGTTGATCGCCAACCTATTTTGGGTTCCCACTCGAACTATGGTATACGAAGCTTTCATCGCTGAACTGTCTTGATGTCGTACTGAATTGATGCCCATGGTTTAAGAATACCAGATCTTCTGATACCTTCGCTGAAGTAATATTCCACGGATTACGTCACTAGACTTCGCCTGATGTTATGCTAGATTGAGGACAACCACCAGATGTGTCACCCTTCTTGAGGTGATTTGGAGTTTCCTTTCGCTGTTGGGTGCTTGTGCCCCATTTCCTTAAGCGTTTGATTCACAACCCGGCTGAACTGTTGAATTGAATGTCTCTGAAATCCCTGGAGGGTGTAATTCATTCTTTCGCAGCCCATATTTGAACGTCGGTGTAGAGGCCTCAACTTGTGAGGACTTAATGCATGTTGATGGTGTAGATTTCATTCGCTAGGCCTTTTGTCGTTGACCTTCTGCTTCCGAGTTTAAGAATATTTTTGAGAAGTTTCCCCTTCTTTCGTAGGGGCACGCTTATGTCGCTATAATTTCTTTTAGGAGTTCACCCCTTTCTTTTTTATGAGAAGCTTGATCTCGCCTTAAACTCCTTCCATTTCTTGGAATTAGAAAAATGCCCCAGTCCTTTCGCATGTTGATGCCGAGGGTTCGTATGAGAAACTCTCTTTGTTGATGAAGTCATGAGTGAATAATATCTGAATCGCCTTTGAGATGCTGATGGACCATGCTGATGGCGCTAACTGGTGCATTTTCCACTTTAGGATGATTGATAAATGCCCTAGTGTTGAGTTATCGCTGCTTTCGAGATTGCCCCAATCTTGTTGTAAGGGACCCAATATCCGGTTTGCCAATTTTGAAATTACCCCAGCCTCACTTGTTGTCTGGGATAGTTTCTTTGACAGATGAGCTGATAAGACACCGAGATCGCAAGAGGCTTTTACTTCTGTAGCATCTGGTGAACAGGTAGTGGATGTGGGCTTTGATGTTGACAACTCTTCCTGGTAGAGATGTCGCTTTGTTAGAGAGATGATGCTCTAACGCATAGGGATATCGCTATTGCTGAGCGGGATGACGCTATATCTACCCGAGATATCGCATGTAGTTAGCAGTGGATCTGTTGGCTCGTGTAGAAACCCTTGGGCAGGAGATCACAACGTTACCTCCTTCTTTTGAGAGGGAATCCATGTTGGACTTGATAGCTCACATATACCCTAATTTATAGATGGGCTTGTATTTTTCTGCACAGACTAGCTTAGCCATTTTGTCATATACAATACACATTGTATATATCAAACAACATTATATATGTCAGGGAAATATATGTTTATTCACTTCCCTTTTAGTTGTGCCTTGCTACTTGCTTGATATTTGCTTGTTTCTCCAGGACTTTGTGATCTGGATGTATTCTGAACTCCTCCTTGATGGATGGACAGTGAGATGTCTCAGGATTTTTAGAATGGCTCGTCGATCCGTGTGTATTGCCTACCATCTTTGATGTCTTGAGACTGGTTCATGTACGTGGTTATGAATAGGAGTGTGTCTATTTTTGTTTTTTCTGTGGTGAGACCGGACCATATAACATGGCCGCCACGCATCCTCACATGTATTAGGAGATCAAATCGACGTAGTTCACCCCGCATAGGCGAGTGCGGTGAAAAGTTTAATCCTATGTACAGGATAAATTGAAGGTGTGAAAGGTTTAATCCCTGGTGTGATAAACTGAAAGTGTAAGAAATAAAGTGAAACCAGGCTGCTGGTTTGAAAATTGTGTTTTTCCCTGAGGGGCAGATGGGTAAAAAGGAAAGGTTGTATATAGTGAGGGTTAAAGAACCTGAAATAACTGGTGATCTGATGATCCAAAACCAGGATGTTTGCTTGATGGTAACCTCAGACATAGTACCGTTTCACGGTGTCTGAATTGATTAGTTGCGGAAATTCATCGTCGTCCATTTCCTATAATCTGAAAGCGCCTCCTGTCAATACCTCCTTGACAATAAACGGGCCTTCCCAGTTTGGAGAGAATTTTCCTTTAGACTTATCTTGGTTGTCAATGATCTTCTTTAAAACCAAGTCATTTTGTTTGAACTGCCATAGTCAGACTTTTCTGTTGTAGGATCTTCTTTACAAGTAGAGGGCCGCTCATGTTTGGGCCACATACTACCCCATGGATTTCATCCATGAGCCTTTAAGCTTGGTCATCGTCCAGACATCTAAGGAGACCTCGTCTCGCATCTCTTTCGTAGAGTGCATCTCTGCTCAAGTAGAATTTCATAACAAGTCGATGGATCCGCCTTTTCTCAGTCGGGCTTGCCTCAGCGGGTGTAGATCTATATTGTTAGTGTTTATAACCATGCTGATATCAAGGATGCTGGATGAGGTAGCTCATCTAATACTGTTGGGGTTTTGGCACAGAAGTGCACAGCGGAAATAAAATTTTTAAAGCAATTTCTAAAACCCTAAAACAGGATCCATGCGAAAAATTCAATTAATTCAGAGGTTAGAAATTATACCGATTAAGAAACTAAAATTGATACGATCGAATCTCCAACGCAATCCACGAATTAAGAAACTGGAATTGATATGATCGAATCTCCAACGCAATCCAAACGAGCTGCGTCTCTACGATATCCACACGAATGCTCCGCGAATCGTCCTACGATCTGAAGAAGAAGGAACAGATGTACTAGCCACCAAGGATGAGGATTTTCGAAGCTGTTTTCTCTAGTCTCTCTCTAAGAGCGGCTAGGGTTTTGTATTTTGACGTAAAACCTAAAGTGACTAATATATATCATATATATAGCAGTTAGGAGGAATTAATCAAAACCTAATATTATTAAAATCCGAATTTATATATATCTTAATTAATATACCTATATATAAATTATCCTATTAATTTAAATTCGTAATTTAAAATTCTATCAATCATATTGACATATTTAAATCTTTACAATTTAAATTAATTTCCTTTTAATTACGTTCTTTGTGTGTGACCTTATAGGTTATTATTACGTTGGCAATAATTTTAAAATCATATTATAAAATTATAAACAGTGAGCGACATCTAGTAATGCATCACTGCTACCCAAGTAATAATAAGATCGATGATTCGATGCAACTTTTTTGTGACCAATGTTTCAATGTAATTTAATCCTTTTAATTTTAATATCCTAGATTAAACTTGAGTCATGGAATGTGTCATACTCTTCATAATTTAATCTGAGTTTTCTTGATCAATGAGTAGACTATATGAAACAAATCACTATTTGAGCATGGCCATGCAGTTCATAGTCCTACTCAATCAAGAGGCCTATGGATATCACCCATAATATATAGGATGGTTAAATTCCATCTAGATCACTCATATTTCTCACACGATTCATGATGAACCCAATAATCACTTTTATAGTCCACCCTATTAAAGGTGACATTTGATGATATCAAAGTACATAAATTCTCGTGTAGTAATATAGCGATTTCAGGTCGGAGGACCATTACATCATTGTCACTATGAGAATTGCTAATGACACTTCGCATAATGCTCCATATAGAATTCTCATGGTGGGTCTGTCCAGTACATCATTCTCTAATATGTACCTATGCATTGACTTAATATCTCATATATTTATGACCAATGAGATTTGGTCATCAGTCAATCCACATACTAGTCTCAATGCATCATTGTTGTCCCATCAACAATGATACTCGACTAAGGACATTTAAGAACAATGATACTAATTGTAATTATATAATCTCATGTTCAAGTCACATACTTGAAACTATATAATTTATATCACTATTCTAAGGAATTTTATTATGTTAACAATTATATTACGCAGTAAATAAAACCATAATAAAATCATATATTTATTCAATCAAATATAATATCAAAACGTTAAGCAATTATATCAAATAATTGGCCTCTAGGGCATAAACTCTAACAAATACTTCTCCAATGTAATTCATATAGGTTGGAGCCTTTTGTTGGGGAAATATGAGGTTTGGCATGTCTTCCTTGTCATGTATGTTGATCAAAGAGGCCAAAGTTGCTAGCGCATCCGAAAAATCATTCCTATTTTGAGGAATTTGGAGGAAGGATTTTTCTTCAAAACTCCGAAGCCATCTGTAGAACCTGCCGATGGTAAGATAGCAATTGTAGAACCTATTGAAGAGATTTTTTCTTTTTCTTTTTTCTCTTTTTATTTTCTTTTTTCTTTTTTCTTTTTCTTTTTTTTTTCTTTTTCTTTTTTTTTTATTTCTTTCTTCTATTTTTTTATGCATTAGATCGTGGAAAAGAGCAATATGGCTCACTGATAGGTAGCTCCAGCATTGATGAGGCCGAATGACAATTGTCTGTAGCAAAGGTCTCCCCAGGGCGTGATGAATGAAATTTTCTCATGATCATCTTCAGCAACCATGATTTGATGGTACCCCGCGGAGCAATCAGAAAAGGAGTACATGTCGTATCGAGCTGTATTGTCAATGAGTATGTGGATGAATGGCACGTGAAAGCTATCTTTGAGGCATGCTTTATTCAAATCTTTGTAATCCACACAAACTCGCACCTCCCTTCTTGGTTTTGGCACGGGGGATATGTTGGATAGCCATTCAGGTTATGTTGACACCATGATGATGTCGACTTGAAATTGTTTCACAATTTCTTCTTTAACTTTTAACTTCCACTCAGGTTTTAATCGCCTGAGCTTCTGCTTGAGTGGCTTGAATCCCCCTTTGATGGTAAGGCGATGAATGATAATGTTCGTGTATAAACCGACCATGTCTTCATGAGACCATGCAAACACATCCTAGAATAGGGTCAATAGAGTAACCATGTCATTCCTTTGGTTTTGAGTGAGGTCTGTACCAATTTGGATTTGTTTGGGGTTTTCTAAGGTTCCGAATTTTAAAAGAGGTGGTTTGATCAAGATTTCGCTTGGGTTTGTCTTCGACCCATTCTTTGATCTCCTGAGGTATCTCATAGTCCTCTTGTATTTCCATCAAGTCTGAGTCCAACTTTACATCAAAGTTACAGTCCTTGTGGAGAATAAGCACCTCATCAACAAGTCTAGGCACATCTAATTTTAGAGTCCTGAACCAACATGCTCTTACCTGATATATGAAACTGTTCAATCACACAAAGTGTTAGCATGTAATGACAAAAGTAACTGCTAATATTGTACAGAAAAAGTAAGCAGTTATTGTTATCTACAGGGCAGAATGAGTTTCTTCCCGCTTTACCATCGTCGACCAATGCAAGGAGTGCTGCTCCAATTTTCAAGGGCAAAGTCCTAATGGACTGCGGTGATGGAGGGGTTGTCATCATCCTCCTTCTCCTAAATGATGACCATTACGTCTGGAAAATCATCGTCTGGGTGTATCTGTTTGTATGTTCATCATGGACAAGGACGCGTATGCCTGACATCATTCTGACAATGTCTTGTTTAATTCTTCGTTCCTCTTCTTCCACTCTAGGGTCTAGAACAAAGATTTCTTTCTCCCTTACCGGTATCGGCTTGGGAAATAGCATAACCATTACGTTGGCTAGCACCTTTATAGGAGGTTGTGCGGACTCAGGAGTTGTAGGTGGAGACAATCGTTGTGTGGCTGAAGGAATCTGTCTGTACTTATGAGGATTCCTACGACTGGAACTAGCAGTATCCGAACCTTGGGTTCCTCCTTGTGCAGAGGATTTAGCATGTACGAGTATCCTTGTACCCTGAGTAGATTGGTGTAGTTCTTTAAGTAGAATAACCAAATCTGTGATTTGTTTATGTAATTCATCGAATTCTTCGCAAGAAACTTGATTAAGATCAATCTGGTCAGATGAAGACATAATGGGCTGTAGGCTCGTGGCCTTTTTGGACTTTGACCAGGTAGTAGGTCCAATTGGTTCCTTGCGAAAGACTTGCATAGTTTAGTCTTTAGGGAATGTATAATAACATGCTATGTGATGTGTCCAGTTTATGAATTTTATCCTGCAAAATGGATGTCAGCTGTTTGTAGCATGTCAATTTGTATGTGTACACATTTCTTCATATTTCTCATTACATGGAGATAGATATGGAATGAAATTACAAGTAATTGTGTTTACAAGTAATTGAAATGAGAGAGCATGAAGAGACTTTCCTCCGTTTTGGGTTTATCAGAGGCTGGCCTATCTTAGGTTACTCTCACGGCTTTTTGGCATGAAGGTTCCCAAATCATCGCAATCTACTTGACGAGAAGTTAATCCGGTCTTTCAACTGGAGCAAATTTGGGTGGTGCCTTTCCTGAGCCTCAGAGAATTAGTCTTCTCACGAGTCCAGTAATCAAACACCGACGGGATAACCTCTTGGTGGAGGGACCACAAAACATACATTCACATACATCGCGTCTCACCGTATAAAAATGATGACATGTGCGAAGCACTAATATCACAAGCAGATATGGTGCGAAGCACTAATATCACAAGCAGTTATGGTGCGAAGCACTAAGTGCAATAAGAAATGCATTCGTACACATTCATCAAATGTAAATGCAACATCCACACACAAGCAGATAACAGTTTTGAAAAGATTGTAATAGCGGCTTAAGTCATCTTACTGGAGTCCCCAGCAGAGTCGCCACCTGTCGATGTCGGGATTTTTAATTGTCCCTTTCCGTTACTTGTTCTTTGATGTTCTCATTTTACGTGAGATTTGTTTGAAAAAACAAGTGAAAAAGGTCAGACATGTATAATGTCGACGATGGACTGTTAAGAGTCGCCAATTGATTTTTTAAATGGTTGTACCAATACAACCGAGAAAAGGTTTGCACATTGACCCATTGATGTGACACTGCTAAACGGGTCGGTGAAATCGAGATTCATTAAGGTCCGGGGACTTGATTATGCGGGGGGGAGGTGTTAGGCACCCCCCGACATCCGTGTTATCACGGTGACCGCCTCTTTTCAAGAAACTATTATCTGAATGTGTGTGTGGGGGGGTCAATGTGCTGTTTATTTGGAAGTAGTGCGAGACCTCGTTCGTACCTCTATACACAGGGTTTGAATTTATGTAAAAACTCAATTTTAAGCAAGATATGGCAATGATGTTTTATAAAAGAGGTTTTTCAAACCCTGATGCTTGATAGTAATTGAGACCTTTTACACTTCCATTTTATAAGTGTTCGGCTTGATTGATTTTATTTAATAGATGCGAGGCATCCGTATGAAAATAATGTACAAAATAATGTCGACTTCCTCGTGGGTATGGAAACTATCTGAGGAAATTCAGACACCGCAGAATAATTTACAAAGTCGCTACGAACCGAAAATGTCCATCACGAACCGAATCTAGATCCAATATAGTGAATCTGTGATCACATGATTCCTAAAAGCGCACAAGATAATCGCAATTTGTATGAAAGCGATAAGCAAGTATATATATAAAAGTCATAAGTATATATATACGCATATGATCACCAACCACGAAGCACCTCCACGTGGGATCGAAATGTAAATAAAGTCAGAAAGTTATCAACCGCCACGGAGAAAACTCCGGTGTGGGACAAAACGTAAAGAAAGTCAGAATATACCAACCGCCACGAAGGAAACTCCAAAGTGACAAAACGTAAAGAAATCTATACAAAGCGATCAATCGCCACGAAGGAAACTCCGTGCAGACGAAAACGTAAAAAAGTCAGAAGCGATCAACCACCACGAAAGCAAACTCCGTGTGGGATTTAAATATATATATATATATATATATATATATATATATAAGCGATAAATGCACCGGATGATGTAAAATCCGTGCTCATCGAATGAGTGCGACAACAGTTCATATATATATATATATATATATATATATATATAAGCGGTAAACGCACCAGACCGGAGTCTAGGCTCATCGAACAAAGTTCGACACACAGTTAATATATACAAGTATATATATATTAAAGCAGTAAACGCACCAGACCGAAGTCTAGGCTCATCGAACAGTTCATATATATATAAATATATATATAGAAAAGCAAATAAACGCTCCAGACCAAAGTCTAGGCTCAATGGAGGCATAACTCAATAATGTTAGTCAATATATATATATATATATATATATATATATATATATATATATACAAACTGAAACAAAACCACGGACCAAAGTCTGGGCAAATGCGCACAACACGACTCTCAACGTGAAGAAGGATGTGTGCAGAGATGAAGAGAAAGACTCTAAAGTGTGTGAGAAGGCTTACAGTTGACTGCCAAAGAAGACTTTTATATCTTTAGAGTGGGTAAACACTGGTTTTTGTAGGTACAAAAGGGCTATATATGAGCTCACAGTGTGTTTAAATGAGATAGTACATCTGCGTGGGGTGAGTCTGCAGAGCAAATTGGGCGTGGCTTCCTCGCCGCTTTTCTCTTGCAAATGGCCACCCCAAACCCTCTATTTATAGAGGGGAGCATGCAGTCTCACTGCGGCACCTAGTAGCAGGTGTACCTATGGTCGCCGGGTGCCCCGGCGGTGTAAATCTCACCGAGTCAAAGTACGTACATTCGGACAACGCGCTGTTCGCTCGGTCGTTCATAACATTCAATCCGGGAGTCCGATGGAAGCGTGCCATATCATTTCGAAAAGCTCTTTTCCAGAGCTACACAATGACATATGATTTATCTTTTTTTGATTCCAGGAAGATGGGTTCACGAATCAAAATGGCATTCCGGGTTTTTACATCGGGTGGTCCGTCGCCGAGCCGCTTTATGTAGTTTGAGCTCGACAGTTAAGATATGGTTCTTGTGGGACTTCTATTGAAGTATTTTGAGTTGACATGAGTTGATTTGATGTGAGTTGAAGTTGAGTTGGAAAAATAACCATTTTGCCCCTCCCGGGGTTATCTTCGATTTTCTCACAGTTGTAGCAGTCTTTTCTCAGGGTTATCTCTGAAGTTGGCATGCTGTTGACTCTGACTGTCCTCAAGGTTATCTCTGAGGTTGGTTTGACCTCCTGGGCTATCTCCAGGCTTTGATCTTGATCCCCCGGGGCTATCTCCGGGGTTGAAACTGACTTTCCCAGGGTTATCTCCGGGGTTGGAAACTGTTTTTCCGGGGTTATCTCCGGGGTTGGAAACTGGATCTCCCGTGGCTATCTCCGGGTTAAAATTAATGTTGTGGTCCTCCAATGTTATCTCTGGAGTGTGAAAAAGACGTTTTTGCCCTCCTGCATGGTTAGTAACAGGAAAAGAAAATTTGAGTGTCTCTATATATATATATATATATATATATATATATATATATATATATATATCTGATCGGATCAGTGCGTACCCTTTTTTACTCACCGTTCACTCACCCCCTTTAACGATGGACTCGACGACGGTTCGATCATACAATCGTCGCTCATACTTTTAGCGACGCTATATGTTGTTTTGTCGCTAAAAGTATGTATTTACGGTTGTATGATCGAAACCGTCACGTCCGTCGCTAAAGGGAATGAGCACTTAATAGTAAGATAAAGATATACTGATCCTCGCTTCTCTCTCTCTCTATATATATATATATATATATATATATATATATATATATATATTATTATTATAAGTTGGTCAAACTAAGTTATAAGTCTTTTGTTATTATTTAGTGTTTGACAATAACTTAAATTTTAATTTTTTTGACTTATAAGTCATTATTAAATTTTTTCATGCTTCATGCTATATTTTATGTATTAGATTAATAAATACTTACTACACACACACACACACACACACACACACACACACACACACACACACACACATATATATATATATATATATATATATATATATAAATGTTTCTCTTTACAAAAAAAAAATATTTTTGTAGTCTCTAATTTTTTAAATTTATTCTACTAATATGTGTATATATATATACATATATATTCTTTTCAAAATTTCTTTTCAAACTAAATAAAATACTAAACAAATCTCAAAATTAAACTAAATATATATAAAATAACTATGAATATTTTTATATATAAATATATATATATGTAAACAAATATTCATATAAATATTTATAAATTTATCTCTAAATATTCATATAAATATTTATAAAAATATTCATATCTAAATTTTATAAATTTTAGATGAAATATTTATAAATTTATAAATAAATATTTTTTATAAAAATTTTAAAGATAAATTTATATGAATATTTAGAGATAAATTTTTTATATATATATATATATATATATAATATATATTATAAAATAGGAGAATGATCCCTAATATCTATATTTGTTATGAATCAAAAAGTGTCCTATAGCATCTTAACTAATTTTAGAAACATGAAGGGCTGGATATCCGAATTGGGATAAAACGTAGCCCAGTTGGTGAAACACAACATATCCAATGTTTCGCTTTGATTTCTGCTCTTCTCATCATCTCTAATCGCAATTTACTTTAGATCGGCAACAAGTTTTCATATAATCGGTAAGTTTGTTATTTAATCTACCAAATCTAGCGCTGCTGCAATTTTCCCCAATTTCTCATGAACCCTAATTTGCAATTTAGTGCAGATCGCCAGCTTAGGGGGCCTGTATACAGCATGAGTCCTCGAAGAGAGAGGCCTAGCCCTGACCCTGTGCGAGGCTCCAGCCCGAGAGATGTGCTTACTCCCGAGTATGATCATGGTCGGATCCCTAGCCCTCGAACAGAGAGGGTTAGTCCTGATGATTACCGTCGTTAAGCTAGCCCAGATTTAAAGCATGAGCATCAGGACAGTCCCGGATACAGTGGACGAGAAAGCCCTATACCTGACAGATACCAGAGGTATGTGTTGGCCTGAAGGTTTTTAAAGTTAGTTTATATAGTTTATTTGAATTTTTGTTTTAATCTGTTATCAAATGTTGATTTGAGTTTTGTGGATATGCAATTTTATAATGTACATTTTCTAAGTTTGTTACGAGTGTAAAGTGTTTGAAAAAATACCTGACTGTGCATTGGTTCGTTTATCTAATGCTATACTGTCTAAATTGATCCTCTTGCACTGGGAAATCAACTAATTTAATCGCGTTTGAGGTCATTTTCTTGTCCATAGCTTTTGTAATATAAAATTTAGTAGTGTGGTATGTTACAATTGTGCAATAATTTGGAGGTTATTTTGACTGTGATAGGATGAATTAGAAATATAGAATTTAGTTGTTGTTGTGCTTCAAGTTTATTATAGAATAATATTAACTGCCAGTAGCCCAGGCCTTTCATTCGGTTCCCTAGTTTTTGTATGATGTTGACTGTTTTTTATTGATGCATGTTAAAGTGTACTTTGATGGGTTGGCATGGTTTGGGCCAGATGGTCTGGTCAGCTGCTGCATTCTATGCCTTTTTGGATTGGGGTTGGACTGCTTTGACTGCAGTTGTGTCTAGGCAGCTATGTCTGCTTTTCTGCAGCTGGAGGCTGGATGTCGTCGCCTTTCGGTTGGGTTTCCGGTTTGGTTATACAAAATGTCTCGGCAGCTGGGTTTTGGTTGGGCATGGATGCTCATGCTCTTGTTTCTCAGCCGTTCTTTCTCTTTGTTGGTAGGCCGTTGTGTTTAGTTTTATCTGTGTTGTTGGGTTATGTTGGGTTCAATTTGGGGCTTCAATTTTGTTGATATGACCTGATGTGTGCTGCTGGGCAAATTTTGGCTGTCTTGCAGTTCTGCCTAATGTTTGGTGGTTGCAGGTTTCAATCTGTTTCAAGCCATTTGTTTGCAGGTGTTGAGCATGGGCTGGACTGATTTCGTGCAGCTATTTTCTAGGCAGCTGTTGGATTAAAATAGAAAGGATGTGCTGTTTGGATGCCTGTTTCCACTGCTGCTTGTTGCTGGTTGTTGCTTGTTTGCTGTTTGGCCTGGTTTTAGCTAAATTTAGCAGAAAAAAAACAACAAGAAATTGGTGGTTACTTTTTTTGTTCCTTATTTTGCAATTAAAAATCTTCTATACCAGTCTCATTGATTCCTACTTTGTAAGCAGCTTCTCACATTAGCATATTGCTTTATGTTAAATCATATTGTGCAGCATAGTGAATAAGGAAAAAGTTGGACAAGCATCTCTAGTAGGCTCTATCACTTTCAGTTCACCACTTGAGCATCTTGGGTTAACCTCATTTATGGCTGCAAAATATTGTGGGCAGTCTAATTTGGATGATGTTACACAATCTTGTCCTTCTCCTGGAATCTCTTTCATACACACTGTGCAGGGTGCTGCACAAGTCTCACGTATCACAAATGTTAATTCAGTTCATGGACTTGTAAAATCTAAATGCGAAGAGTCGATGGCATCTACCGCCCTTAAAGATATACATATGGTAACAACTAAGAGCTACTGATCTGTATATTGAAATGTATCATGTAATTGCACTGATGTCAAGTCTTTCAACAATATTTTGTTGTTTCATTAGTCTTCTGTTACTAATAGAAATAGATTATAACTCAATTTCTTTTCTTTCAGCCAGAACGGCTGATGGAGAATTTTTATATCCACCATTCTGCAGCAGTTGTCTAGAGTCCAGTTTAGCATAGCAAGGTTCGATGGGGAGAGATCGGCGAGTACTGAGTTTAGTAACAATTTTGCTGCAACCGCATATGGTTATACAAACCTTCCTTCCCTCTCTTTCACACCCACAGTCAAAACTCGTAATCATTTTTGTTCCATCCCCTGCACTAATTTTTTCAGGCCCAATTTGGGTTCCCTCAAATCCTACAGGTAAATTATCCCTCTTCTGGTGTAGCTTTCCCTTTAACTTGTTTTTTATTTTTTTTATTTTGCTCTTTGCATCAATATTTGAACTATTTATGATATCCAACAAAAATATATTTATAGTTCCTGCTTACTTTTACAGATCGGAGATTTCTCATAACCTTGAGAAAAACATCGAATTGTTTGTTTGGGGTTCTCGTAGTTTCTTGTTTGGTTGATGATAATTCTAAAGCAAATGCCGAATCGGTGTCTTCGCTTTCAAATGGCTCCGCCACTTTCTATATTCTTATTGATGCAATAAATTTTTATAGATTAATGTTCCTTTGGCACTAATCAAATTTGAGGTCTTTATGCTATTCATGCTATAAACTAATCTCCAGTGTTAGTATGCATAGGTGGGCAATGTGAGTTTGATTGCGTTCACACCTTTATACATATTTCAGTTATTGTTAGGTACCAATAATTTTTATAGTTTTTTGAATTTGAAGGTTAATGTTGAATGTATTAGGATTGATTAGTGTGGATAGTTGGAAAATTGTGCAATAGTCAGTAAGTGAAATGTGTTAAATATAGATAAAATGTCTTATTAATATATAGATACCAGCACCTTTATGATCATAATTTCCCTTCATTTTCCTCACTTTGCTATTATTTTTAAATATGTGCAGGAAGACTGCTTCTACTATCTGCCTTACAATACTGGATATCAAATTTCCGTGATACGTTTACGGAAGACAAGGGACGAAATTATGAAGTGTACTCTCTCTATATATGTAGATATATACTTTGATTGAAGAAATGTGGTAGCTTTAGATTGTTAATTGTAGAGATAATTAATGATTATGTAGTGGATGATTTTATTACGTTAATAATATTTAGTTTTTTGTATTTTTGTCATTATTTGCTATGGGCACATTGGCACATTGAGCCGAATGTCAGTACATAAAAAAAGTACATAAAAAAAAAGAATGTCAAATTTTGATTTGGCAACAATATAATTCGTTAACAAAGCATTGAACAAGTTTTAATAAACAATTTTTTATACATTTAGCAACAAATTTTCGTTGCTAATGGCATTAAAAATATAATATTTGGCAACGAAAAATTAACCTAATAACAACGGAGAGGATATTCTTGCTAATACTAACATAAAATGTAACATTTTTTATCGTTGCAAATCATATCGACGACTTTTGTTGCTATTAAAAAATAACCAATAATAAACATTTTCGTTGTTGATTCAGCATAATGTCGTTGCCAAATAATATAATCAGCAACGAAAATTGTTGCTAAAAAGTTTGCATTCATGAACGAAAAGCAAGCTTTCAGACAACAATTTTCATAATTTCTTTTACAACAAAAATATCGTTGCAAAATGATGTCAATTGCAACGAAAATGCATGGTCGTTGCAAAAAAAAAAAGTTCATTTCGTTGCCAATTAGCAGGCTTTTGCAACAAAATGGCATTTTTAGCAACGAAATTTGAATTATTCTGCAACAATACATTTTGTTGCTAAAGGATCGATGTCTCTGTACGAAAGCCAAATTTCGTTGCAAAATGTATTACTTTTGGCAACGAAAAAATAACGTTCGTTGCGGAACAATTAGCAATGCTCATTCTTGTGACGAAAACGACGAACGACAAATAAAGTCGTTGCCAAAACCCTTTTACAACGAAATTTGGCACCTTTAGCAACGAAAATCGGTTGTTCCTGAAGGCCCATTTATTTGTAGTGTATATATCTTGCAGACTACAATTCTGCCTCGATAGCTCTCGAGTTATCCTTGACTCTCATGGAAAATTATGATTTCTGGTGCAGTGCTCAACGATCAGACAAGCCTATCTATTACAGTATAAGATCATTTATAGTCCTTTCTATATTTATAGTCCTTGTAGATCATTTCTTTTTAAGGATTTTACACAGCTGTTTTGCTTATGTAGGATCAACCTAACATATTTGATCAATTCATTCTAAGTTCTTGTACACGTGTTTCTATTATCTATCAAAGGACTTTTACAGCTTTTCTTAATGTAAGCATACTTGCATATTCATTCATATATATCCCATAATCAAATCATATGTAAATAGGAATATCATTCACATGCTCATTCCTGACAGATCGTATAATCTTTCGTCATACACATTATACTAACTTTCATATATACTCGTATAATACTTTGTATCATACTCATATTCATTGCCTCGTATAATACTCGCTATTATACGATCATCCATTAATTCCAATCCTTGTGTTCCTTAACATTCTCAATTTAAGTACGCAGACAAAAAACTGCGTTAGCTATACTTGAATTATTATTACATAATCCATCCTCCCTTATTATTCTATCATTACGTATTTCTTGGAAATTCAAAAATAATTCCCGAGCAGAAATATGTGAATAGTGTTTTTCAGAAAATTTCTCGAAAACCTTTTATTTTCGTCTTGGAAATTCAAACACTTTAATTCCTTCACGTAGCTAAAATACTACGACATTCCAATACATCTAGGTTATAGAACGACCTTCATCTTACTAACACGCAATAATAACATATAATAAAATTTTATTCATTATTTAATTAAATAAAATTATTTTACAATTAATCCGAATTTCTCGGTCATTACATCCTTCCCCCCTTATAAAGATTTTGTCCCCAGAATCTCGTCTTACATTAAACAAATAACTGAGGGTAATTCTTCTTTATGTTTTCTTCAAGTTCCCACGTTGCTTCTTCGGCATCGTGGTTCTTCCATAACACCTTTACCGAAGGTATAACTTTGTTCCTCAGAACTTGCTCTTTTCTATCAATGATTTGAATAGGCACTTCTTCATACGTCAAGTCCTTCTCAATATGAATAGGTTCATATTCTATCACATGTTTATAATCTGGCTTATAAGGACGTAACACAAATACATGGAATACATTATGTATTCTTTCTAAGTCTGGAGGCAATGCTATAATGTAAGCTACCTCTCCTACCCTTTTTAATATCTCGAAAGGTCCTATATGTGACACCCCCAAAATAGGTATACATCACCCATCTTGAGTCGCCAAATACATGGTACAAAATTCAAATACAACTGTCGTGTAAAATACGACAAAACATAAGCTGAGTTAATACGAATATTGTCTTCTAGACAGTATTCAAACTCAAATGGAGTCCTTGTTATATTTATTATCACACTATTTCACTGAATAGTGAAGACTACTGATGCAAACATCTGGACCGTTACTCCGTTCCCCGACTAGTCCCAGCTATATTCTCATTTCCTGAAGAGAACAATGAAAGAAAAAGGGTGAGCTAAACTAGCCCATTAAGAAATACTATGACTAAGATAATGCAGAATAAATTATCGTTAGCCTTCAACAGTATAACAACTGATATAATACAATAGACAACAAGTTTTAGATCAATAACTGCAGTGGAACGAGAAATCCATTAGAAAAGGCAAGTAGAGCATGATATCTAATATCTTCTATGATTTAAAAAGTTTATCATAAATATTATTGCTGTAATACCCATTAACAGTTCCTTATTATACCCAAGATAAAGAGAACTTTCATCACCTGTCTTCACCTGAACCACCAAAGATTTTTGTTAAATTCATAATTCATGTTTATAACAATGTGAATCAACAGTAATTCCTTGCCACAAAGGCTTAATAGAACATTCACTCAATATCCTTACCCCTAAGGCTAAAGATATTCAAATGTAATAACAATGATCATACCAATCAGTTGTCTATCTTTGCACTATGGGCCAAAGATGTTCAACTATAAAACCAATGGTCATAATCATACCAATCAATTGCCTGTCAGTGCACTACGGCCAAAGACATTCAACTGTTAACTAAAGGTTGCATGATCCTGTCAATCTCATCATCAAATTATCCATGCACTACGACCAAGGATATTCGTTAGTATCACCAGTGGTCATGATCATATCATACACCTGTCCATCTTTACACTACAGGCCAAAGCTATCAATCAACAGTTCATCTTTGCACTACGACCAAAGATATCAATCAACTGTTCTTCTTTGCACTACGGGCCAAAGACATACAACTGTAAAACCAATAACCAACAGTTCGTGTATTCACGTAAGTCAAAGATGACTTTCAGCACAATATAAGCATGAGGATGATGACAATGATATAAGCATTAATCAAACGAAATCAATAATAAATATTAAAGACTTTAAATTTATCTAAAGTTTAAAAATATCCAAATTGTCAACATGATATTACTTTGTGGAGTAAAATTTAAGAATAATATTCATGTATCAAAAATAATTTGGACAGAAAAGAAATATATCTTTCGGGTGAATAGTACCCCGTGAATAGTACCCTGTGAATAGTACTTCGGCAATAGTACCTCGTGAATAGTACCCCGACATAAAAGTTGCCCCAAATACCCGAATGAATAATATTCGAGTAAATAGTAACTGGGTGAATAGTAACCTATGAATAGTAACTTGTGAATAGTACTCTGGCACAAAAAGTTCCCCGAATACCAGAGTGAATAATATTCGAGTGAATAATAACTTCGGGAATAGTACTTTGTGAATAGTATCGTAAAAATGAATACTACTCATGGACAGTACTCAGACATGAAAAGCTTAAAATTTAATAAGAATGTGTAGAAAATATCCTTGTGAAACGATACTAGATGAAACACAAATTTCAAGGATATTCTACTAATTTCACGGAGTATAAAAGCAATACTTCAAAAAAATGAGTGTAGAAGTAAGAATACGAAACGAAATAATATTACTTATATACTACAGAGTATGGAAAAAAATAATATTTCACACGAATATTGAACAAAAATAATATCCCTTATGAATACGAAAGAAATAATACCCCTTACGACTGTTGAACGAAAATAATTCCTACGAATATTGAACGAAGATGATATTCCTTACGAATATTGAACGAAAATAATATTTATACGAATACGAAAAATAATATCTCTTCAGAATATGAAATAAATAATATCCCTGACCTCAGAAGAAGACTGGATACTAGAATAATGAAGTAGCATACTTCTCATCTTCTTTCTCTCTATAACTTCTCACTCTATAGCTTCTCTCTCTATAATTGCTCTTGTGAGTCTTAGTGAATTGGTGAGAATGAAGGAAGAATGAGCTTCTATTTATAGGAAAATATAGTTTCGATAATTGCACGTTTTGGGGCTCGAAATATTACAGTATAATACATTCATCTTTAACTTCATTTTTAATTTAGTCCTGCAAGTATTATCAAACTTGCACCACCTCCCCTAATAGTATATCATGTGAATCAATAGTTCTATACATGTGAAAAAAATACTTACAGTATAATACCTTCATCTATACCTCCATTTTTAATTTAGTCATGCAAGTATTATCAATCTTGCACCACCTCCCCTAATAGTACATGCATGTGAATCAATAGTACACACATATGAATAAATAGTTATAAGCATGTGAATTAATAGCAATTAATTGCTCATTTATCTGATTAATTATCCAATTGGTCAATATAACCTCCAGACATCAATTATTATCGAAATAAATGTTGATTTCCACTAACACTAATAATCCCAACACAATAGAAATATCAATTTCATCTTTAATCAACACAAACGTATTCATCATTAATATTATAACTCATAATATTTAACAACCAGGTCATTCTCAGGAAAGAGGGGGCTTTCCGATAAGGATTTCTCCCTATTGGCGCGCAATTAGGTGACCAAACCTCTATTTGACAGAACTTTCTATACATTATCAATATTGCAAATAATAATATGAATAACTTTTTCATCCCAATTATTGATTTAAAAATATAAAATATTATGCAGATGATACTGTGACAATAATTGAATCAATAATGAGAGATATTATGCAGCAATTATTGTAGCAATAATTGAGTATAACTAAGTGACTTCTCACGTAAGCATCAATAATCATAGGTAATGTACAATACCGTGTGCTACTATGTAACCATGCGTATTACTATACTTTTATCACCGATTATTTTATGACAACTTGTTTACTTTGAAAAAATTTCATATATCACCCTTAACTTTAACCTTTTATCAATTTAACCATTTACTAAATAGAATAATTATAAGAAAATTGAATACTTTCATTTCATAAAATTCGGGATCTCACACTATAAATCTTGTACTTAACTTTCCCTTCTTTCCAAAATGTATCTTTCCTTTCCAGGGAGACACCTTCAGAAATACATACGAGTCTACTTCAAATTCTCTATTCACTCGATGTGAATCCGCATATTTCTTTTGTCTGTCTTGCGCTGCCGCGAGACGCATCCGTATCAGCTTCACTATATCCGTTGTCTGCTGCACCAATTCAGGTCCTAGCATTCGGCGTTCTCCCACTTCATCCCAACACAATGGTGTTCTGCATTTCCTTCCGTATAGAGATTCGTAAGGTGGCATGCCTAGGCTTGCATGATAACTATTGTTATACGCAAACTCTACTAACGGTAGATGATCATCCCAACTACCTTTGAAATCAATGACGCAAGATCTCAGCATATCTTCTAGCGTCTGAATCGTCCTCTCGCTCTGTCCATCAGTTTGTGGATGATAAGCCGTACTCAACTTCAACTGCGTTCCCATCTGTTCTTGAAGACTCCTTCAAAAGTTCGACATGAATCATGGATCACGATCTGACACAATCGAAATTGGTACTCCATATCGGGAAATAACTTCCTTAACATAAAGTTTAGCTAACTGGTTTAAGTTATACTTAACCCTTATTGGCAAAAAGTGAGCCGACTTCGTCAACCGGTCCATTCTTACCCAAATCGCGTCATACCCCTTCTGAGTAATTGGAAGTTCCCACCACAAAGTCCATCGTGATATGCTCCCACTTCTACTCCGGAATCTCCAAGGACTGCAACAAGCTGGTTGGTCTTTGATGTTCAGCCTTAAATTTTTGACAAGTCAAACACCTACTCACATATTCTTCTATTTCCATCTTCATGTTCGGCCACCAAATACTCTGTCAAAGGTCTTGATACATCTTGGTACTACCAGGATGGATCGAGTACCTCGAACTATGAGCTTCTTATAACACTTGCTCCTTTAATTCCTTCTTATTTGGAACCTAAATTCTTCTTTTAAATCTTAATAATCCCTCATTCTCAAGACTATACTTTAAATCTTTTTCATCAGTTAACCGCTTCTTCATCTGGTCATACTCCTCACTTCGGAGTTGTACCTCTTTGACTCTCTCTATAATGGTAGATTGAATCTCCGTTGTAAACAGTCTATGTCCCGATTCACTTGGTAACTTCAACTCCAACTCCATCCTAGCCATCTCTGTTATTAACTCAGTTTGAGCTGTTAACATAGACAACTTTTCTCTACCCTTCCTATTCAAGGCATCGACCACTACATTAGCTTTTCCAGGGTGATATAGGATTTCACAGTCGTAATCCTTTATCAACTCCAGCCATCTCCTTTGTCTCATATTTAACTCCTTCTGTGTGAAGATATATTTTAGACTCTTATGGTCTGTGTATATCTCACATTTATCTCCGTATAAGTAATGCCTCCATATCTTTAAGGCAAACACTACCGCGGCCAGTTCCAGATCATGAGTAGGATAAACTTTCTCATAATCCTTCAACTGTCATGATGCATACGCAATGACCTTGCCATGCTGCATGAGCACGCAACCAAGTCCTCTATACGAAGCATCGCTATAAACTACAAAATTTCCTGTATCGTCGGGTAGAGACAATACAGGTGCTTCACTCAGCCTTTTCTTCAGTTCTTGAAAACTGTCTTAATATTTCTCTATCTATACGTACTTCACCGTCTTTCTTATCAAGTTAGTCAACGAAGTAGCTATCTTAAAAAAATCTTAGATAAATGTCTAATAGTAACCCGCTAACCCTAGGAAACTCTGCACCTCAGTCGGCATTTTCAGATGTTCCCAACTCATCACTGCTTCTACATTCATTGGATCCACTAAAATTCCTTCTCGGTCGATAACATGTCCTAAAAATTATACTTTTTCTAGTCAAAATTCACACTTAGTGAATTTCGCATATAACATTTCCTTCCTTAGTGTCTCCAACACTAATCTTAAGTGTTCAGCATGATCTTATGGCATCTTAGAATAGACTAGAATTTCATCGATAAACACTACGATGAACTTGTCTAAATATTGTTTGAACACTCTGTTCATCATATCCATAAATGCAGCTGGTACATTTGTCAACCCAAATAACATCACCAGAAACTCGTAATGGCCGTAACGAGTCCTGAATGTCATCTTAGGTACATCCTCACTTCTAACCTTCAACTGATGATACCCCATTCACAAATTTATCTTAGAAAAATACTTTGCCCCCTTCAACTGATCAAAGAGATCATCGATTCTGGGTAATGGGTATTTATTCTTTATCGTTAATTTGTTTAACTCTCGGTAGTCGATACAAAGTCTTAACGATTTGTCCTTCTTTTTCACAAATATTACTGGTGCTCCCCACGACGAAACACTCGGTTGAATGTACTTCCTATCCAACAGTTCTTGTAACTGAACCATCAGCTCCTTCATCTCCACTGGCGCGATACGATACGGTGCAATGGAAACTGGTGTCGCTCCTGACATGATGTCTATCACGAATTAGGTCTCCTTATCCGGTGGAAGACTCGACAATTCACTTGGAAATACATCCATGAATTCTTTCACTATAGGTATTTGTTGCATCGTTGCCCCCACTCTCTGGGTATCAACAACATGGCAGAAATAGCCTACACATCCATTCCTTAACAATTTCCTCTTTTGTGTCATAGTAAGACAACACGAACGTCCCAACGATTTATTACCGTAAAACACTATATGAGGTTGGCTCAACATTCTAATGTTTACACATTTCTTTTGGCAATCTATTATTGCCCCATGGTTAAACAACCAATCCATCTCGAGAATTACATCAAATTCTCCTAACTTTATCGGTCAAATCTACCGATAATTTACAACCTCGTATATCTACATAACAACTCCTATGAATATTTTCAACATGAATTATTTCTTCGTTTGCTACCTTGATATTCAAAGGTACATGCAATCTTTTGGGAAGTAATCCTAAGCGTGTAGCAAAATTATATGCTATGAAAGAACAAGTAGCACCCGAGTCAAATAACACGTAAGCATTTATGTCGTTGATCGGGATAATACCTGCAACTACATCCCCGGATGCAACTGCATCTTGGATCGTCATGTTAAAGGTGCGGGCCATCGGCCTACCCGTCTGCGCTAGGCCACCAATAGCAAACTTACCGCTATTAGCGCCCTTATTCCCGTCCTTCCCCTTCTTCGGGCAGTTCTTTGCCATATGATCGGTTGATCCACACACGAAGCATCCATGGTTTTTCTTTAGCCTTAAACAATTAGGCGAAATGTGCCCCTCCTGTCCACAGTTGTAACATACTGCCTTCCCCTTGAGATAGACTCCTAAGTGAGTCTTCCTGCAGTTCATGCACGCCTACATCCTTCTCTTAGGATCTCCTTGCTTCGCTCCGACATTCCCAGAGTTAAATTCCTTCCTCTTTTGACCTTCGTCACCACCACTGGCTCCTCGAGCTTTACTCCCCCTTCTACCTTTCCCTTGTTCTTATTCTCCTTGTGGTATTAGCTTAAAGCCTCGTTACCACCTTCGACAATTATTGCCTTCTCCAGTATGGTCCCAAAAGAATTACTTTGGAACACATATATTCGGCTATAGAGCCAGGGTTTCAAGCCCTGCTCAAATCTCCTAGCCTTTCTCACCTCGGTGTCCACCTGATGTGGAGTAAACCGCGCCAATTTATTGAATTTGGCAGCGTATTGGGGAACTGTTATTTCCCCTTGTTTTAACTCCGGAAACCTCATCTCCATCCTTCCCTGCATACTTGTGGGAAAGTAGTTCTCGAAGAAAATCTCCTTGAACCGTGTCCACGTAAGATTTTCTATTCTGGCCCTAGCCTGGTTAGCCTCCCACCAGAAATTGGCCTCTCCCTTCATCATATAGGTAGAAAAAGCAACCTTTTGCCGCTCATCCACATTTGCAATAACAAATTCCTTCTCTATTTCTTTCACCCACATTTGGGCTTCTATGGGGTCCGTAGTTCCTTTGAACTCCGGCTGACCGACACTCTTAAAATCCTTAAAAGTAGTAGATCCTACTACTGCAGGATTTACGGGTATATTAGCCCCATTCCTATTAAAAGCGGTCTTTAACAAGTTAATGAACTCTTGCATTGGATTAACCGGACCTCCCTCCCGTTGATTTTTATTAGCATCTTGATTTCTTTGTCTCCTTCTTGTCGGCATTTTGCTGTTAAGATAAACAACACGTCATTATTACTTCTTTCTTGTTAGTTAGTTATTATTCATAATTAAACAATAACTTCAACTCATTGCACAATATGTTCCATAAAAAGGCTTATATTTATTTACTTCTTATAGTATAATATTACAACATTCGTCATTACACAGCCGTAGCTGATTACATTACTATCCCGCAATTGCTTTCCAAAAATTGGGATTTACAAAAGACTAACCTTTGATATACAAAAGAGGGATTTACGTCACTACTAGATACAACATATGTACATATATAACTCTACTCTAGCTACTACTTGGTTATATTTGCCTTATGGCATTCTCAAAATCTGCGTTGGCCAGACTGGAAATAATATCTCGGCTGATAGTATGCTGAGTCTGCCCTGCCTCTATTGGATACCCAGCTACCTGCTGCTGGAAATCTGCATGAGAACTTATATGGCTATAGGACATTCTTCATATCTTCTGCTTCTTGAACTTTAGCTTCTGCCTGAGCTCAAAGGTCTCTTGTTTCAGCTCATGGACCTTGTCCTTCGCCAAAACACGTTCATCATGTTCCTATTCCCACATTGATTCCATGCTTGTCTTATCCTCCATAATTTCCTGGACCTCTTCTTTTATCTCACTGACCTCCATCCCTAGCTAGATATTTCTATCCAACAAGGCCATAAACAAGGTCTTCATTGTCTCCCCAGGAAAGATCTATTATGCAGGTGCTATGGTGTTAAAAGACACTGCCTCCACCTCCTCCCCTGACATACCATCAAACATGGGCATGAGATCTAAGTCTTCCGAGTCTCCAGACTCGATCACAACCACTTTGGGCTCTGCTGCTATAGGGTTCGGTAAGACCTCTATTTGGTTCACTGATTCCTCACTTATTACATGTATATCTCTATACATTTCATTTTCTCCTGACATCTACAACAAAACAATTTAGTTTGATTAGTACACGTTAGTAGAATAATAAAAACACATATCATATTTAATTCATTTTTAGGTTTAACTTCATCTTTTACTTCTTTAACTTTCTTAAGGTTATGACTTAAGGTTCCCCCCCCCCTTAAGTTTTATAACCTAATGCTTTGATACCAACCTGTGATGCCCCCAAATTCGCGTATCTTCCAACCCGACAGATAGTGTTATACTGTGCTATAGTTCACACATAAATTCAATTGAAATGCCTCAAAAGAATGAGTATGTCATATATATATTCCAAAACAATATTACCATTCCCAGGTTCTTTATAACCATTACATGTTTATTTGCCATAATATCAAATAATAACAACATTCATCCTACTCTATTACAAAGGCAACCTATTGGTTGGCCTTGGCCTTCCCTTTATCTTTCCCTGAACCTTCATTCCATTCGGTCTTAGCTGCATTCATATGGTTCAAGCAAGAATGAGCATAACTAGCTCAGCAAGTATAACAATTTCATTTAATAACAGGCTTGAATCACATAAATCGTATATCTTCAATAACTGAAAAAATAGTTATGAAGTACTATTGATAATTCAAAATAGCACTTCTCTTTTCTTTAAAACGTTTCACAATGAACATCATTTAGTAAAACTTCAACTTCGGTCCAAGACCTTGAGCATTTCATTCTTTCTTTGAAAAGGACAACCCGACACCAAGTACGTAAGTCCGGTATATCTTTTGAGCACATCTAGGTGATCATCTTATAGTACTCTATGTTGTACAACACTACTTTCTTTAAACGTATATACGTTTAAGGTTTGACAACCTCACGTGTCTGTCGTTTGACGACAAAACATTTGTTTATGCATACACAGTCTTCCTTTGAAAACCATACCAAAATAGTTTGGCAAAACTTGACAACATTTGACAATAGTTCGATAGATTATAAGAAATCCATAAAACATCTTAAGTCGAAGGAATTGGCTTCGACTTCATCATACATCCATTTATGCGTAAGGTACATGAATTACAAAGCTTGTCCAAAGAATATAGACAAGGGTCAGAATACTTACCTTCAGCGTCTTCTACCGTAATTATACTTTTCCTTTGATTCTTTAAGGATTCTACAATACATGATCGCATAATAAACTACATTAGGTCATATATAATCAAGTAAGGTCATTACTATATCTTACCCTTCTTCTCAATCTAATCATGCCTTAGATTATTTAACATTAGTTACGGTTTACTGTATTACATTGTTCTTACGTTCAATTAATCTTTCATCAACATTTAGCCGTTAACTTAAGGTTATAAACATCCTTTGATGATGTTTCTTTAGGTTTATTAAGTGTTCAATTCATTACTACTCAACTTCTTCCTTTTGTATACACTTAAGCATTCTTTATTGGTCTTGTTCTAGTCTTTGGTATTTGCCATTTTTTTTTTCTTCTTTCTCCACGCTGGAGCCGAAGTCGTGAGTGGTGAAAACCAGTGCCTTGGCGCTTCGACGCCACTCTTAGTATAAATGGTTGCACTGCGATGCCAATCTTCAGTAGGTTTTGGGCTCGGCCTAGCGCTGTGGCGCCAATTTTTAAGACTTGGGCTGCGCCGCGGCATCGACCCTGTGCCTCACACAACTTTGACATATTTCTTATTTTGTGAACTTTCCGGGCTCATAACTTATTCGTTCTAAGTCCAAATTGGTTCGTTCAAAAGCCGTTAGCTCACAAATCACATGCTCTATGATTCCATTAGAAAATATTTCATTTTCAAATCTTTTAACTCAAAATTCATCGATTAGTTCATTACTACGAAAATGTTAAACGTTCGTGAACGTTCAAAGCTCGTTTCTTCGTTCTAAGTCGTAATTTGGTCATTTTTGAGTTTGCAACTCTAGAATGCCAATTGAGACTAATCTCCATTGAAAACAAATGTTTCCAAGGTAAATATTAACTTTTGACTTCCATTTCAAGAATTTAATGATTTCGACGATTATCGTCTAATCTCGTAAATTTTGCCATAACTTCGTTACTTGAGATTTTTATACCATTCAAAATGGATTCATTCCATCATTCTAACATCCTAACTAAAAATAATTAATTACATCATTTACATGAAAAATTCTTATAAGTTCTTTATTAGTCTAATACTTCCATTATTTTGCTTATCTTACAACATGACTTATTAAGGTTTAAGTCCATTCATTAGCCATTCTGATCACTTCTTATCATAAATGTTCTATCAATCAACACTTCTCTAACAACCTACAATTGAAGAGATGGAAGATTAATAATATAAAGGTGCTTACCCTTGTTGATCAAACTTGGTTCTTCTTCTTTTGTACTTGAAATACAAAGACTAGCTTTTCTTGCTTTTTCCCTCAAATGAATAAGTTATAAGTTGTTGGTGAATTTTGGTAAGACAGTAATGAACTAACAACTCCTCTATTTATAGAAATCCTAAGGTGAGGGTAATTTGGTCATTAGGCCATCCCACCTCCTCAATCACCTCCTTACTATTCCTATCCTTGTCACCAAGTAAATCCACTTTACTTGGTCACCAAGATGGCTGTCCATGTGCTCCATAGGGCCCACATGTGTTGCCCCATGGGTTTTCTTACCCGGTTACCCATTGGTTCGATCCACGGATCTGGTTCTTAACTTGGGCTTTAGGTTAAATTAATTTGGGCCTAAGGTTGGACTTGCATTAATAACCTTTGGGCTTTCACATACTATATGTTGGGCTTGCACAATTCCTACACAAATCCTACAAGTCCAATACTATAGGATTTAAACATTTAACGTAAAATCCTCGTATCCATTATGTATACTAGATCGTATAATCTTTCATCATACACGTTATACTAACTTTCATATATACTCGTATAATACTTTGTATCATACTCGTATTCATTTCCTCGTAATAATACTCGCTATTATACGATCATCCATTAATTCCAATCCTTGTGTTCCTTAACATTCTCAATTTAAGTACGCAGGTGAAAAACTGCATTTTCCATACTTGAATTATTATTACATAATCCATCCGCCCTTATTATTCTATCATTACGTATCTCTCAAAAATTCAAAAATAATTCCCGAGCAGAAATACGTGAATAGTGTTTTTTTGGAAAATTTCTCAGAAAGCTTTTATTTTCGTCTTGGAAATTCTAACACTTTAATTCCTTCACGTAGCTAAAATACTTTGACATTCTAATACATCTAGGTTATAGAACGACTTTCATCTTACTAACACGCAATAATAACATATAATAAAAATTTATTCATTATTTAATCAAATAAAATTATTTTACAATTAATTCAAATTTCTCGGTCGTTACAAAATCCATTTCCAAAACCCCATATCGAATGGCTCCTATTGAACTTTAGGAGTTAAAAATCCAACTACAGGAATTGTTAAACATCAGTTTTATTTGTCCTAGTACATCTCCTTAGGGTGCTCCTGTTTTATTCGTAAAGAAGAAATATGGGAGTATGCGACTTTGCATTAACTACCGGGAGTTGAATCATGTCACCATAAAAAATAGGTACCCATTACCTCCCATTGATGACCTGTTTGACCAGTTGCAAGGTGTTAAATTCTTTTTAAAGATCGATCTTCGTTCTAGATATCATCAGTTAAAGATTAAAACTGATTGCAGACACTCAAAAATTTTGCATTCCTGTTACTAACCTTTCACGAGGGCAAAATCATCTTCTAGAGATAACCCTGGAAGTCAATTCAGCCCAGTCCCGAAGATAAACCCGGGATACTCAGTTTGCCATCTCAGAGACAACCCCGAGATATTCAGCATAGTCCCGAAGACAACCCCAGGATACTCAATTTTCCATCTCGGAGACAACCCCGAGATATTCAGCGCAGTCTTGGAGACAACCCCGGGATACTCAGTTTTCCATCTTGGAGACAACCCCGAGATATTTAAGCGCGATCCATGAACAACCCCGGATACTCGGGCCATATCTCGAGACAACCACGAGATATTCAAAGAGTCCCGAAGACAACCACGGGATACTCAATTTTCCATCTCAGAGACAACCACGAGATATTCAGTGCAATCCCGGAGATAATCCCGGGAATTTCAATTTCAACCTCGGAGACAACTCCGAGGAGTGAAATTCCAATTCTGGAGATAACACCAGAGAAGTCAGTTTCATCTCGGAGACAACAACGAGATATTCAGTTCCAACCCCGGAGATAACCTCAGGAGTTTCAGTTCCAACCTCGGAGACAACCCCGAGGCATGCAGTTGCAATTCCAGAGATAACCTTGGAAGAGCTCGTTTCAGTCCCCAACAATCAGCTTCAACCTCGGTGATAGCCCCTAGGCACTCAGTCCCAAACCTGGAGATAACCCCGGGAGGTTAGGCATGCCTCAGAGATAACCCTGAGGGCATTTAGCACTTGAAGTAGCCCAATTTCAGAGAAAACCCTAAGCAACGACTTCTAAATTAGCCCAGAGCCGGAGATAACCCCGGTGAGGGGAAAATCATCATTTTGCCACCTCGATCCCATATTCACTCCGTCTCAACAACATTTTAACCTACATGCTACACAGAAGTGTCCTACAAGAACTATAGCTCCAATCTCGAGTGACTACTACACAAGACAACACACCAGATAGAATTTGAAGACTTGAAGACCTGGGCATAAACCTATCTTTTTGACTTTGCACAACCTCTTATCCCATGTCATTTGTGTAGCTCTCGACAACAACATTCTAAAAAGGTAACATACGCCTCCAACGGATGCCCGGATTGAAAGTTATGAAGGTTCGAGCGGACAACACGTTGCACGAGTGCATGTACTTCAAGACGGTGGGGCCCACAGAGCCCGGGGCACCTCGGGCAGCCGCATATACATCTGTGGCTACCGCAAATACACCTGTGGCTCCCCCATCTATAAATAAAGGGCTTGGGGTGGCCATTTGTAAGAGAAAAAAGTGAGGAAGCCTTGTCCATTTTGCTCTGTACACACTATAAATTGATTGCTTTCTCATTTCAAACACTTGTGAGCTTATATATTGCTACATTTTACCGGTGAGAACCAAGTGTTCATCCATTTAAAGCTATTTAAAGTCTTCTTTGGTAGCCCACTGTAAGCCTTCTTGCATTTCTTAAAGCCTTTTCTCCACTTTTGTGCACACACAATTATTCACGTTGAGAGTCGTGTGTGTGTATGCCCGGACTGTCGGTCCGTGGCTTTTATTGCTTTTCTATATATATAATTATATATATATATTTAAATATATATATATATATATATATATATATAAATACTTGTATATATATCTCCTGGTCATCAAACTCGTTTTGATTGAGCTTGATTTACATCCTGAGCGTTTATTGCTTTTTTATATATATATATTAATACTTATATATATATATATATATATATATCGTGTCATCAAACTCTATTTGATTGAGCTTGGATTTATATCCGCGAACTCGAATTAACGAACTGAGCCTAGGTCGATATATATCTGGTGCATTTACAACTTATATATATATATATATATATATATATATATATATATATATATTTACATTTCATTAGGCACGGAGATCTCATGGCCGCCTCAAATTCGTGTACTTGAAACCCGAACTCAGTGCTTCACGATACCATTTCTTTGAGCGGAATAATAATAATAATATCATAAATATCAAACTTAATTTACATATTAGAGTTGTCTAAATCCTAGTTACGCGACCTTTAAAATATTTTATTACACGATAGATAATAAATATCGTCAATTTATTTATGTTTAGCTATTACATAAGATAACACAAACTTAATCTGATAGCTTTCCTTTCCCTTTATTCTTTCCTGAACCTTCAGGTCGATTATACATAGCTGAAAACATTTAAAGTAAGCAAGAGTGAGCATTTAAGTGCCCAGCAAGTAATAACAATTACAAATATTAGCTGAAAGGATTAAATGTTTTCTTTGAACGACTCTTCAACAACGAAGCAATAGTTATGAAGTACTGAAGCAACACTAAACAACATAACAATTCTTATTTCAATTTTGAAACTACGTATTGACTATAAATGGAGAGCATTCGATAGACTATGAACATAGTTTTTAGTTTTCAAAAAGGTCAAACAGAACTTCATCTGCAAACCATCATAACTTACAGGCACGGGGGGTGATCAGCTCGTTATGCCCTCTATTGATCAATACTACATACCAGAACGATATTCTCGTTCATCATATCCGCCTCAGGCGCACAAAAGTTTTTCCCAGATTACGGATGTTCATACTTAGTCGGGATTCCGAACCAAAACAATTTGATTGGATACAAGAAGGTTTTATCATATTCAACAATATTTCTAAATCTGTGTCTAGCTGATCAAATAGCTTAGACGACTATATATATATATATATCAACATGTGTTTAACTACAATGATTATCCAAGTGAGGACACTTGTATAATCATATTTCGAAATTAACAAACAGGAGTTATATGATATAATATCATATTGATAAATAATGATCGAATATAATATATACGACAATATGGTTAATAATCTAGTACAATAATAATATAAATCTGAAACTTTCTTAATCATGTCCATTGCATAAAGAAAATGCAAATGTAAAGATACTTTCTTATGATATCCGTTGAATAAAGTAAAACAAGAGTTTAGGATACTTGTCTGGTCTGCTGCTTACACAACTTAGTTCTATCTTTAATTCAACGACCTATCAATTATAAGATTGTTCTATTGATTAGAATAACATATCATAACACGTAGTACTGCTATTTACAGTCAACACATATCCTAATCACATTGTCTCATAGTTTTATTAATCATTAAGACATAAACAAATACTTATACAGTCCAACTATATAGGTTCAGATCAATTTCGGTAGCATTTCGATGTACCGACGGCTTTATCGGGTAATTATCGAGTTTAAAACTCTATCATGCAGTTCAATATTATCCTGGATATTTTCAATACCAATCATATTATTTTTAAATAACTTATAATAATTTTGAAATAATTATTATAATTTATCATGATTTTTCAAACTCTAGAATCATTATTAAATGATTTAAATATTAGATAATTCCATTATCATTAATATTTAAATAATATTAAAATATTAATGCAACCATTGCCAAAATATCAAAGTTATTTATAATAACTCAAAATATTTTTAAAGTATTAATATTACCCTTAAATGATTTTTAAAACATTTAAAATTATTTTAAACAATTACCATTAATATTAATATATTAAGGTATTATTCACTAAAATATTAAAAGTCATTTATAGTTATTTAAAATATTTTTAAACCATTTATAACCTTTTAAATGATTTTTATATTAATAAAACCATTTTAAAACTATTTATTTAATCTAATAAATCTAATATCATTAATATTAAATAATTAATGAAATTTATCTCAAAATATTAAAAGTTATGTTTTATAACTTAGAATATCTTTAAACTCTTTATTTTCATTTAGAATGATTTTTATAATATTAAAATTATTTTTAAACTAATTTATTTAATATAATTATTAAATAAATCTTATATCATTAATATTAAGTAATTAATGAAATTTACTTTAAAATATTGAAAGTTACATTTTATAACATAAAATATTATTAAATACCTTATTATCATTTAAAATGATTTTTAATATAATAAAATCATTTTTAGTTAATTTATTTAGTGCATTTATCAAATAAATAATATTCAAATAATTACTAATATTTATGGAAAATATGCCAAATTATTAAAAGTTAATGTTTATGACTTAAAATAATTTTTAAAACTGATTTTATAATTTCGGAATTTATTTACTATTTTTAAATGATTTTTAGAATTTATTTCTATTTTTAAATCATTTTCCAAAAATTAGAAAATAAAAATAATAGGAACCGTCGCTATAGGTTATAGCGACACTGTCTGTCGCTGTTGGTGTTCTTGAGCTCAAGAACACTGACAAGGCAGTGCTCAAGGGTCCTACTTTGACCGATCACTAAACACTGATACAGTGTGATTCTGGGCAAGCTAATACTTTGATCGTGTAGTACTAGTGTACTACTACAAGACCCAACAACAATCATGAACAAACTGCATCACAATTAAAAGATCCAAGTGTTCAAAGTAGCTGTCAGGGCTGTTCTTCATTTTGTGGGTTACCCAGAAATGAAGAACAGTTCTTCTAGCCTACTTTGGGCTTCCACTACATGCTTTTCGTGTAATATTTTAGTGATCTAAGAGTTGTAGTGTGTAGATAACATGTAAATGTATAGATCTATTACATAAAACACATCTAACCACAACACATCGAGCAGATAAGGTCCGGTCAAACCATGTCGAAGTGACATTCATATGTTTTCGGGTTACCCAAAAAAATGTAAAACGTGTTAGTCTCTTGCTAGTTCGACCTACCGCTAAGTCCAATGTATTTATCATTTAGGCGTTATTAAGGCATGGTTATAGAGTTAATACTACAGGCTACAAGCTGGATACAATAACATCAACAACCAACATCAAACCTGACAGATCTAAGCAATTGAAAACATTGTCAGACCACTGCCTAAACTTTCTGGGTTACCCAGAAAGTTAAGCTTAACGGTTAATGAGGTTTGACCAATTACTACGATCGATCTGAGGCTTTATAAGGTTCGAACGTGCTTTAAAACTTGTAGTACTCATGACATACTATAATCTAGATACCAATATTCATCCTAACAACGTTCCAGAAACAAAATCAAGGCTCAAATTAAGTCAAGGCTAGAATGACGTTCTTGGGTTTTTTTCTGGTTACCCAGAAAACTTAGTTCATGTTCGGTCAACGAACTTTGACCGTGAATAACTTTTGATCTACACATGAAATGATCATGAACCGACTTGCAGATTACTAACAACATTACAGACTACAACTTCAAACCTTTAAATCACCAAAACAATAAACGAGCACAGATCTACAAGGCCTGACATTCACTGTCAGTCCACAAAAATAAAAGTTCCAGATTTTGTAAAAACTTAGATTCAAGCATATAGATGTTATGGATCCACTATTTAGCAACCCAGATCATCTATATGGACTACAAACAACATGTTTAACACACAAAAACTAACATCTAACATGGAATCAAAGATCAAATTTTAGGTTTAGGGTTTTACCTTTCTATGAACCAATTCTTGATTCTGACTTCTAATTTTCTATAAGTGTTAGTGGGGCTGCTTTTGGGGACTGAAATGCTCAAGAAATTTGTGGGTTATAGAGAAAGAAGCTTGGTGGTGTGTTTGTGACCAATTGGGATAAAATTATGAACTTTCCTCTCTCTGAATCTATATATAATTTGATGCAAGGACCATGGCTGATCATGGGGACAGGTTGTAGGCTGATTAAAGGCTATAATAGACCACATGGCTAGTTAGAGTTGGCCACCAACCACCTACTAGGTCTAGATGTACACTCCACCTTAATAAAATATTAAAAATGGCATTTTGGTCATTTGGTTTTTACTTTTAGTGGCAATGTTGACATTTCATCTCACACATTAGGGTTTAACCCTAGAGCTCCAAAAGTCCAAGTTCTAGGATTTTGAGATTAGGGCTAAAATGGAAATCTTAGTTTCTAAAAATGTGAATTAGGGTTTTCTAATTAAATTAGGTTTACTAATTACATAGGATTTATAAATTAGGCTTTATAATATACTAATTACCATTAACCTTGCTAAATTAATAATTAGGGTTTATAATTTAGCAATTAAGGTTCTAATTTAGTAATTAGGGTTTCTAAATATATATTAATTAGGGTTTACCTAATTAACATTAAATATAATAATTTCCATAATTACATTACACAATAACTTAACAAATCTTATAGTCATAATTGACCCATGTACTATAGTTTATCAGTAATGCTAGGGTTTTGCACTGTGTTACTATAACTGTTCCACACATATCAAGCATGTTTATATTACTGAAATATAATTAATATTATGTTAATATTCTCATTCCTTATTCAAAATCCAGAATTAGGGTTTTGAATCCATATCCGACATAACCTTCTTCTTATAAATATTTATTAATTAAGTTAAAATAATTAACTTAACTAATATAATAAAATACATATCATAATAATTATCCTTATAATCATATCATATATATAATAATCATATTTTCATGGAAAATAAATAATAATTATTTTTATTACAAAATTAATTTATAATAAGAATATAACCTATATTGATCAATAATTCTTAAAAGAATTTATTTATAATTATTCATATAATAAATAAGTTTTATTTGTCACATAAATACCTAAACTTTTCTTTGCACATAATCCCACATTTATATAAAAAAAATTAAATGCAAAATTTATTATTTAATTATTTTGAAAATACTGGGGTATTACATCCACCCTCCCTTATAAGGATTCCGTCCCCGGAATCACCGCTTCAAAACTTATAGATACTAGGGAAAATAACATACACACTCATTTCAAGTAGATCTTGATCAGATTCGATCGAACTGATCTTTAACCATTCAATATAAACTTGTCTATCTGATCATATGGAAATTTGATTTCTAACAGAACTCAAATTTCTCCTTCAAAATTTCTTTAAAATAAAATCATATATAAGAAAATGAAATTGATTCGAATAATACCAAGTTCCATCCCATACTGCTATATCAGATCCCTCGAACTCGCCATGTTGAAGACTCTTGCGGTTGGTTTTGTTGAAGTTGGTCCCGTTATCACCAGTGTTACGTTGCCTCTCCCCGCATTCACGCTTCCGGCATCTATCCCTCTTTTCGGACGGTCCTTGACCTTATATTCCGTTGATCCACACAGAAAACACCGATTGTTCGTCCTAGAATTGGGGCAGTTAGGAGAGATATGTCCCTCCTGCCCACACTTATAGCACACAAACTTACCACTAAGACACTCTCTTGAATGATTCTTCCCATAATTCTTACATTGTACAGCCTGCTTCCTCACACCTTCCTGCTTGACTTACACATTTCCAAAATAGTTCCACTTTCTCTTTCCATTCCCACTACCACTACCTGCTTCTACCTTCCCAGTTCTCTCAACCTTACCCTTGCTCTTTTTCTCCCTATTGTAGAGGCTCATGGCCTCACTTCCCCCTTCGCCTATGATAGCCTTCTCCAAAAGTGTTGCAAAAGTATTTATCTGCAATACCGCCACCTTATTGTGGAGCCAGGGTTTTAAGCCCAGCTCAAACCTCCTTGCCTTCTTTGCCTTTGTATCAACTTGATGCCGAGCAAACCTAGCTAATTCATTGAACTTTGCGGCATACTCTGCAACTGTCATGTTCTCATGCTTCAACTCTAAAAACTTCACCTCCATCCTAGCCTACAAACTGGACGAGAAATAGTTCTCAAAGAACAGCGTCTTAAACCTAGTCCATGATATCACTCCTTCTTCTGCCCTAACTTGATTTGCCTCCCACCAGAAATTCGCCTCTCCTTTCATCATATAGGTGGCAAAAGATGTCTTTTGCCCTTCAGCTACCCTAGCGACTACAAACGCTTTTTCTATTTCCTTAACCCAAGTTTGGGCTTCTATCGGGTCAGTGGTACCTCTAAATTCTGGCGGTCCTACAACCTTAAAATCTTTGAAGTTTGCAAATCGATTGTTTGGTTGATTTCCCACGGTCGGCCTTCCATTCTGCATGGCTTGAGCTACCATGTTCGCGAAATTCTGCACCAGGTCTAGTTGTTGTCCTCCAGCATTATTGACAGATTCTTCTGCCCTTTGGTTTCGAGTTTGACGTCTTGGCGGCATTATCTGGTTAAATAAAACATAATCTATGTTTTATTAACTTACATTCTAAACCTTATCATATAAGTTATATATTTTAAACTTGTTTAATTAACCAAACATAACTTCATATTCATTCAATTATTCATAGTACATAACATAGCACATACTGCTTAAAACATCCGATATCCCTTTGTGACCACAAAAGTCAGGAATTGCTACTACAACTTATACAAAAGTTGGAAATATATTATTACACGGGCATACTTATCATAGAACACACCTATCTAAATAGTACTTATACTACTTATTCACTACGCCTTTTCCTGATCCTGGACAATTTTTTGCTCGATGACCTTCCAACCCACAAATAAAACATGCACCTGGTTTATAGTCGGGACAATACAGAGTGGTATGTCCCTCATAACCGTAAATGTAACATATCTTTTTCCCCTTCTTCTTATCGGGTTTTCCTATGTCGTGGTCTTCTATTTTTCTTTTCCCCTTCTTTCTCGGAGCTACACACGATATGTTGCTCTTGGCTCCCATCTGATTAATCTGGATCTTAAGTTTATCTTGTTCTTCCATTGTTTCGATTAATGCCTTTTGTAATTGGCTATTTAGTAGCTTTTCTATTTTCTATAACTTTTCCAGAGAAGAAACCTTGATCCTCAGATTCTGCACTTCAGTTGATGCTTGATCAGCTCCAACTTTGGTCTCCGAATCACTATCTGTCAGTTCCACCATTTCTGTGTTCGGTACTATATTCTCTAAAATGATCACCTCATCAAGGTTATCTTCAACGTGAGCCTCTATTTCAGCTATTGACTTTGATATTGGCTCGGTTATGGAGATTGACTCCTTCTTTATAATCCAAAGGTATCCTAATCCTTTTCCACCTGACATCTACACATAATTATCTAGATTACCATATATACACACAGCAAGTTAAAGTTTTATATAAGTTATCTTTTATTTTGTTTGACGATGAATTTATCCCATTCATCTAACTTTAAACTCTATATGAGTTATATGTATTTTAAACGTTTCCCTCTGCTCTAAGGTTATAGCCTAAGGTCTACTCCCACCTACGGTTTCTAACCTTAAAGCTCTGATACCAACCTGTGACGCCCCCAAATTCATGTACTTGAAACCCGAACTCAGTGCTTCACGATACCATTTCTTTGAGCGGAATAATAATAATGTCATAAATATCAAACTTAATTTACATATCAGAGTTGTCTAAATCCCAGGTACGCGACCTTTAAAATATTTCATTACATGATAGATAATAAATATCATCAATTTATTTAAGTTTAGCTATTACATAAGATAACGTAAACTTAATCTGATAGCTTTCATTTCCCTTTGTTCTTGCCTGAACCTTCATACATAGCTGAAAACATTTAAATTAAGTGAGCATTTAAGTGCCCAGCAAGTAATAACTGAAAGTAGTATGCACACAAGCTAATCATGTTTGATGATAAAGCATATACTTTGTAACAATCTTATTCATTTATTAATAAAAAAATATTAATTTATTAAAGGCTTTTAATTATCTACATGATGCTGTTTTATAATATGTGATAAACCCATAGTTTTAAGCAATGCTTTTAGAATAATGATGATGATCATTCTAATGAGATCTAAATTCTTAGAAAGCTTAAAACTAAAATAGTTCCCAATCATTGGATTACTAAATTGGGGATTAGTGAATCCGGATAGATTGGTACATACGTTGCTTACTCATTGGATGAGGATGATTGATCTCATGATCATTTGTGTGGAGACACTAAAGCAAGTACGTAGGTGCTTATTAGAGAATAAGTTCACTGAACGTTGGCTCGCTAAGGAATACCTAATGGAGTTTTACTTGCTCATCAATAGGAATTCTTGTAGTGATAGTAGTACAAGTGATCCTTGGACTTGAGATCATCATAGTATCTTGTATATGATGAGTTATACTTTGACTTATTCCTTAAGACCCTTAGGGTATATCAAAGGGTATGCTTGGGTATAATAAGTTATACATGGAGATAATGTATGATCAATAAAGAATCTACCACTTCTATTAAAAGAAGAAAATGTCCTATGTGATTCGATAAATGACAACCCAAAGAGTCCTCGGCAAGGCGTAATGAAATTAGAAAGGAGTTTCTAATTTGCATTATTTGGTGTTGTGCATTTAAGGATCGAAATACATATAATTAAATAAAATAAGACTTGACAGTAATTCCATGTCTTATATTTAATTGGGACATTGTATGGTGGAAGGATTGAATTGTACGGTAAATATTTACTCAAAGGTTCTTTTATGATTAATGTTGAAATCTATATTATCTGGAAAGTCGTTGATCGCTAGGGAGGATTATCCCTATTATAGAATAAATATTATTTATTTAAATAAATTAATTGTTTAATTTATTTATTTAAATAATATTAGAATTGTTCTAATTGATTTATTCACAACCGGTTTAATATGGAGAACCTAAAGGGTCACACCATAAAAGGAAGAATAGTTATTTAAGAAGTTAATGGCATAATCGTAATGATATGTTATGTATATTTAATTTAATCTATGGTGATAGAATAAATTAAATAGCTTAATATTTATTATTTAATATTTTAGAAATATTAAATATAAATTAATAAGAGGAGTCTATTTAATATTATTACAATTATTATTATTATTTTAATTTCTAAAAGAGTTTAGAAATTAATTTAATATAAGTACTCTCATTTATTCCTAATAGGATTAGGAGGGAAAATTAGTTAAAGGAGTTTAATTAATTATCCCTAATAAGATTAGGGAGCCCATTTAATTAAAAGAGTTTAATTAAATAATACCTTATTTTATTAAATAAGGTTACCTGATATCTTTATAAGAGGAGTCTTATATCAGATATCAAATATAGGTAATAATTCCAATTAGTTGGAGAGTACGCCCCCTTTTTCTATACAGATAGAAAACTAGGGTTTGAGCCAATACCCCATCTTCTTGAATCTTTTTCTTTCTTGGTGGATCACCTCTAGAGGCCAAACATATGGGTGGCTAACGTTGATCAAAGGAAGGAACAAAACCCCGGTGGATTCAAGTTGAACGCGAAAGGATTTGGAGGTGAACTTGTACCTGAGGAAGCTCGATCTTCAAGGGTATGATTTTATTCTTTATCTTTTCATTTAATTAATAATTGTGCATAAAGGGTGATCCGGGTATATGGTTTGTAAATTTTAAACTCTGATTTTACGCGTTTCCGCACTTTTTATGCAATTTTATTGCGTTCATGAATTTTACAAACCTAACAGTGGCATCAGAGCCAAACCTTTATGCAAATTATTAATTGTTTTAATTTAATATCTATATTGATATGTGTTTAGAACAATTTAATTGGGCATAATTTTATTGTATAAAATTTATTAAAAAAAAAAAAAGGAGCCAAAATCACCGTGATTTTAAATAAAGGGACGAACGTTTTTTTTTTTAATTGGTCATGCCGTTTTTTTTTTGCTTCCTTCATTCCCATGGATTCACGTGGGTGGGTTTATTTTTTTTTAAAAGTTGACCATGACATGATAATGGAAGCATGTGATATATGTAATATATATATATATATATATATATATATATATATATATATATATATATGTGTGTGTGTGTGATCCGTGGGCTTCATGTTGCTCTTCTTTTTCCTATTGTTTTTGTTTGGTTACGTGGCTAGCATGTTATTATATATATATATAGTATATATCCTGTTTAGCGGTTTTTATTATATATATATATATAATAATAACGGTTTTGTTTTATTATTATATATATATAATATTCTTAATAATTTTATTATTAAAATAAAATTTTATTTTAATATTAAAATAAAAAGTTTATTTTATATTAAAATATAAAGTTTATTTTAATTTTAAAATTAGAATTTCATGCTAATTAATTAGAGTTGGAATTGGATTCCATGATAACTAATTGGAGTTGAAATTGGATTTCATATTTCCTTAAATAAAGGAGTTTATTTAAATATGAAATAAGATTTCATATTATTCAAAATAAAAGAGTTTATTTGTGAATAGGAAAGAGAATCCTAATTTCCTTAAATAAAGGAGTTTATTTAGATATGAAATAAGATTTCATATTATTCAAAATAAAAGAGTTTATTTGTGAATAGGAAAGTGAATCCGTGTTTTCTTTAATAAAAGAGTTTATTTTTTTATATGGAATTGGATTCCATAATTAATTAAAATAAAAGAGTTTATTTTGATTAAAATTTTGATTAAAATAAAATAGTTTATTTTATTCAAAATTGGATAAATTAAAATAAAATTATTTTTTTTAATTTAAATTTGGATTAAAATAAAGGAGTTTATTTTGATTCAATATTAGATTTTATACTAACTAAATTTGCCCATTAAATGATATCAATATATATATTGAATGTTTATTATTCATGAGATGAATGTTATTTATTGATGCATATGGTGATGTGTATGATAATAAATGGGATTGATTATGGACTATTTGACCAATATGATTGGATTTTATTTTAGTTGGATGCATGAATGTATGAGTTTTATTAAATGGGGTCTGCGTGCCTTCGCCTTCTCTAATTTTTTCTTAATGTAAATTCTATCTCCTCCTATGTATTTCCCTCGATCACGATCAAGGTTTCTATTTATTTTAAATAGTTTTGTAATAGGAATAGTTAGAATTAATTTTGAAGAATTGGAGATCAAGATCTGAAGGAGCGCTTGAAGACCCGCTTGTAATGGAGCCCAAGTTTAAATGTAATAGTTATATTTAAATATTATTTCTTGCACCCTTAGGGTTTGACCTTTTGGTTCACTTGGTGGCTCTAGTGAACCAAACTAGAATAAAAGTCCATAATCAATCCGGGTAGAATATAGTATTCTATATGTGCATGCTTATACTATATATATTATATATTATGCAAACATGCTTCGCATGTTCATTAATATGACGCGTATTTTATATATATATGTAAATGCCGCTAAAACAAGATGAGACAAATTAATAACAAATCCCTCAATTTTTATATTAAGTCCTAAGCGTTCAAAGATATTTGGAATATCGAACGTCGCCTTCTAGCATGATAAAATTAATAGAGTATTAAATATTTAATATGAGTTTGTTGTGTCACCACAAGACAAGTATTAAGTATTTAAGATGTTAATTTATCACATTTGATGCTTATAAAGAAAATTGAACAATATTGTTTTGTTGTGTCACCACAAGGATGATATTTTTCTTTTTGAATATATGGAGTGCTAGGTCGAACTTAACTTGGATAATTTTGATTCGGATGTGCCACCACTGATCAAAATAATCTAAGAGGCAAAAGAAAAGGAGTTGCGATAGTTGATGTAATTGACAAAAGTTGTCTACCTATTTATTTATATATAGTTTGTTGTGTCATCACAAGGCTATATACATTTGAAATGGGATCCTTATTCTCACTAGCAAATCTTTAATCGATTTTGCCGAACTATATAAGTGAGGTAATATAGTTTGAAGAAAATAGTGGGAGATACCAATTTAAAACAAGACCTAATTTCTTTTGGTAATTAATAAAAGAATGTATGTTAAAATGTTGTTAATTACAAATTTATTTACGAAATTTTACAATGTCTAAAATTACTATCATCAATGAAGCATATTAGATGCTAAATTAACGCATCGGATTAAACGGATTGGTTAAGGAATTTGAGAATAGTTCTCATAGCTGAAAAGTTATCTTATGTCCTTAATACGCCTATCCCTGCAATGGTTGCAGACAATGCCTCTGAGGAAGACATTGCTACTTTTAGAAAGTGGCAAGATGATGCACAGTTGGCTCAATGCATCATGCTCGCATCCATGAGTAACGAGCTTCAGCGTCAGCATAAAACTATGGATGCTCCTACTATATTCCTGCACATCAAGTAGTTGATGGTGAGGAAAGTAGGACTGATAGATATCAGATATCTAAGGAGCTCTTCCGATCTAGAATGGCCAATGGCACTATAGTACAGACAAAAAGTTCTTAACATAATCAATTCGATTGATCAATTAGGACAACTGGTTTTGTCATGGATGGAGAGTTGAGCCAAGATTTGATCTTGCACTCACGCCTGGACTCCTTTCACAATTGTTGTGAATTTTTCATATGAACAAGCTAGATATCAGCCTCGCTGATTTGCTTAACATATTGAAAAATGTTGAGAGTCACTTTCCAACCAAGAAAGATCAAGTCTTCACCGTAGGGGCCAAAGGATCTTCCGAAAAGAAGAACGATTCAAAGAAGGTATATAGAAAGGCGTAAACAAAGGATAATAAGAACAAAACCGACACGGGATAGCAAAGGAGATTGCTTCCACCGCAATAAGCCCGACACCGGAAAGAAATCTGAGAAGCATCTTGCGAGACTAACCAAAGAAGCTTAGTGAAGTTTCTACATAATACGCTTTTGTTCATGATTGAAATAATTTTTTTTAAGTCAAGGTTCTACTTGGGTATTGGATACCGACTTTGGCTATCATAAATATAGATTTATGAAGGGACCAAGCGAAGTAGAAAGTTAAACAAAGATAAGTAATCCTATGTGTGGAAAATGAAGCAAAGGTTGTTTGCATTAGCTATAGAAACTTATAGTTTAAGATCGCTTACGGGCAAATCTATTAAGTCAATAAGTTGTTATTGTATTCCAATTCTTGTTAGAAACATTATTTCCATTTTATTGTTGGACAATAAATCTTTGGTATTATAATTAAGAACAATTGTTGTTCTATTTATAATAATAATGTTTTGTATAGAAATGGAATATTACTTAATAAATTTTGTATACTTGACTTACATGAAAATAATTTTGCATATTGAACAAATTAGTATAAGAAAAGGAGATGATCATTCAAAGAGTTGAATGTATGTATTTGTTGAAATACAAGTGTGAATTATTTGAAAGGTTCAAAGAATTCAGAAATGAAACAAATTGACAAAGTATTAAGATTCTTTGATTAGATTAAGGAATAAATACTTGTGCAATAAGTTTCTAGATCATCTCAAATGGTTTTCTCATAATGGACACATCCTGATACGCAATAATTGATTGATGTATCTGAATGAAAAATCGTACCTTGTTGGACATGGTGCGGTCCATAATGATTTTACCGACATTCCAGTATCCTTCTAGGATAATGTCCTAGAAATGGCTGCATATCTACGAAAATGGTAACCTCAAAATCCCCCAGACTCCATAAAAGTTATGGATGTGGAGGATTCCTAATCTTAAGTATGTTAAGATAAGGGGTTGTCCAACTTATGTGAAAAGGTTTCAAAAGGATAAGCTTGGGACAAGATTTGACAAGTGTCGATTTGTGGGACATCCTAAAGTAAGTTTAGGGTATATGTTCTATAATTCTACTTAGCAAAAGGTGTTTGTTGTAAAACACGCTGCCTTCTAAGATAAATGTGTTTATCATTGAAGGGGCTAGTGGGAGGATAATAGATCTTGAAGAGTTCAAGAACCACAAAACACTATAAGTCAAATAAGAGGAACCTGTAGATGGACCTATTGTACCACAACTGAATCGTAAATCTGGAATATTACCGAAGATACCTAGGAGGTATGGATTCATCATGGATGATGATGATGAGGTACACATCATAGAAGATGATGATCCATAGTTACATTCGATGAGGTAAGACTTCTAGTGTGTACAAAAGGGTCAGTGGGAGCGTCGTGAAATTTCTAGTATTATATGTTGATATACTACGGATGAGGAATTACATACCAATGCTACAATCAAGAAAGATAAAAGTTGTTCTAAAAAATTCCTCCACGAATGATTTGGGAAGAGTATCTAAATTGGGGATAAAATCTATATAGATAGATTCAAGAGGATGCTCGACTTAACCCAAGGAACGTATATTCATTTGATGCTAAAGTCGTTTAGCATGGCAAATTCCAAGAGATGTCTCATGTCGATGAGCTATGGAGTGTATCTCTCTTAATAGTCCCCACAGACTCCTGAAAAGAGAGGTCGCATGAGTGACAATCATGTATGCAATGAAATATACGAGACACGATGTTGATCACCATATTCGGAGAAGTTCACTATGAGTCGTGAAAAAACATCTTAAAGTGCTTAACCTAAGCACTAAGGATGTGATCATATTCATGGTGGGTCTAAATTAAAACTAGAAGGCTTAACAGACTCAAGTTTTTCGACAGCACTAAGATGACGTAAAATCCACTTTAAGGTAAAGCGTTATCTTGAATAAAGGGGTGCGATGAATTGAAAGGTTCCAAATAGCAAAGAGTTCTTTGGTTTAGTGATAAAGACAAAATATATAGCTATAAATGAAGTCGCAAGTTGATTGTTTGGATTAAAAGTTCATTACTGTAACTAGGAATAGTTCCTAAGTCTCATCTTGGATCTAAACATGTGTTGTGACACTTTCATTTGATTATTAGAATCATTGAAAGATGGGAAATCACTATAGAGATAGTGGACTCTCATGAACAACATTACATATCCATTAATTAAAGCTTATCCAACAAACAGGATAATCGTCACTTGAGAAGAAGAGAGTATGAGATACCATGACGATTGGCTTTAGTGCAAGTGGGAGATTGAAAGTAGTATGCACACAAGCCAATCATGTTTGATGATAAAACATATACTTTGTAACAATCTTATTCATTTATTAATAAAAAATATTAATTTATTAAAGGCTTTTAATTATCTACATGATGCTGTTTTATAATATGTGATAAACCCATAGTTTTAAGCAATGCTTTTAGAATAATGATGATGATCATTCTAATGAGATCTAAATTCTTAGAAAGCTTAAAACTAAAATAGTTCCCAATCATTGGATTACTAAATTGGGGATTAGTGAATCCGGATAGATTGGTACATACGTTGCTTACTCATTGGATGAGGATGATTGATCTCATGATCATTTGTGTGGAGACACTAAAACAAGTATGTAGGTGCTTATTAGAGAATAAGTTCACTGAACGTGGCTCGCTAAGGAATACCTAATGGAGTTTTACTTGTCTGTCAATAGGAATTTCTGTAGTGATAGTAGTACAAGTGATCCTTGGACTTGAGATCATCATAATATCTTGTGTATGATGAGTTATACTTTGACTTATTCCTTAAGACCCTTAGGGTATATCAAAGGGTATGCTTGGGTATAATAAGTTGTACATTGAGATAATGTATGATCAATAAAGAATCTACCACTTCTATTAAAAGAAGAGAAATGTCCTATGTGATTTGATAAATGACAACCTAGTAGTCCTTGGCCAAGGCAGAATGAAATTAGAAAGGAGTTTCTAATTTGCATTATTTGGTGTTGTGCATTTAAGGATCGAAATACATATAATTAAATAAAATAAGACTTGACAGTAATTCCATGTCTTATATTCAATTGGGACATTGTATGGTGGAAGGATTGAATTGTATTTGTAACTATTTACTCAAAGGTTCTTTTATGATTAATGTTGAAATCTATATTATTTGGAAAGTCGTTGATCGCTAGGGGAGGCTTATCCCTATTGTAGAATAAATATTATTTATTTAAATAAATTAATTGTTTAATTTATTTATTTAAATAAGATTAGAATTGTTCTAATTGATTTATTCACAACCGATTTAATATGGAGAACCTAAAGGGTCACACCATAAAAGGAAAAATAATTATTTAAGAAGTTAATGGCATAATCGTAATGATATATTTATGTATATTTAATTTAATCTATGGTGATAGAATAAATTAAATAGCTTAATATTTATTATTTAATATTTTAGAAATATTAAATATAAATTAATAAGAGGAGTCTTATTAATATTATTACAATTATTATTATTATTTTAATTTCTAAAAGAGTTTAGAAATTAATTTAATATAAGTACTCTCATTTATTTCTAATAGGATTAGGAGGAAAATTAGTTAAGGGAGTTTAATTAATTATCCCTAATAAGATTAGGGAGCCCATTTAATTAAAAGAGTTTAATTAAATAATACCTTATTTTATTAAATAAGGTTACCTGATATCTTTATAAGAGGAGTCTTATATCAGATATCAAATATAGGTAATAATTCCAATTAGTTGGAGAGTACGCCCCCTTTTTCTATACAGATAGAAAAACTAGGGTTTGAGCCAATACCCCATCTTCTTGAATCTTTTTCTTTCTTGGTGGATCACCTCTAGAGGCCAAACATATGGGTGGCTAACGTTGATCAAAGGAAGGAACAAAACCCCGGTGGATTCAAGTTGAACGCGAAAGGATTTGGAGGTGAACTTGTACCTTAGGAAGCTCGATCTTCAAGGGTATGATTTTATTCTTTATCTTTTCGTTTAATTAATAATTGTGCATAAAGGGTGATCCGGGTATATGGTTTGTAAATTTTAAACTTTGATTTTACACGTTTCCGCACTTTTTATGCAATTTGATTGCGTTCATGAAATTTACAAACCTAACAATAACAATTATAAATATTAGCTGAAAGGATTAAATATTTTCTTTGAACGACTCTTCAACAACGAAGCAATAGTTGTGAAGTACTGAAGCAACACTAAAAAACATAAATATTCTTATTTCAATTTTGAAACTACGTATTGACTATAAATGGAGAGCATTCGATAGACTATGAACATAGTTTTCAGTTTTCAAAAAGGTCAAACAGAACTTCATCTGCAAACCGTCATAACTTACATTTACGGGGGGTGATCAGCTCATTATGCCCTCTATTGATCAATACTACATACCAGAACGGGATTCTCGTTCATCATATCCGCCTCAGGCGCACAAAAGTTTTTCCCAGATTAGGGATGTTCGTACTTAGTCGGGATTCCGAACCAAAACAATTTGATTGGATACAAGAAGGTTTTATCATATTCAACGATATTCTAAATCTGTGTTTAGCTGATCAAATAGCTTAGACGACTATATATATATATATCAACATGTGTTTAACTACAATGATTATCCAAGTGAGGACACTTGTATAATCATATTTTGAAATTAACTAACAAAATATATATATGAGTTATATGATATAATATCATGTTGATAAACAATGATCGGATATAATATTTACGACAATATGGTTAATAATCTAGTACAATAATAATATAAATCTGAAAATTTCTTAATCATGTCCATTGCATAAAGAAAATGCAAATGTAAAGATACTTGCTTACGATATCCGTTGAATAAAGTAAAAAAAGAGTTTAGGATACTTGTCTGGTCTGCTGCTTACACAACTTAGTTCTATCTTTAATTCAACGACCTATCATTTATAAGATTGTTCTATTGATTAGAATAACATATCATAACACATAGTACTGTTATTTACAGTCAACACATATCTTAATCACATTGTCTCATAGTTTTATTAATCATTAAGACATAAACAAAAAATTATACAGTCCAGCTATATAGGTTCGGATCTATTTTGGTAGCATTTCGGTGTATCGACGGCTTTATCGGGTAATTATCGAGTTTAAAACTCTATCATGCAGTTCAATATATATCCTGGATATTTTAAATACCAGTCATATTATTTTTAAATGACTTATAATAATTTTGAAATAATTATTCTAATTTATCTTGATTTTTCAAACTCTAGAATCATTATTAAATAATTTAAATATTAGATAATTCAATTATCATTAATATTTAAATAATATTAAAATATTAATGCAACCATTGCCAAAATATCAAAGTTATTTATAATAACTCAAAATATTTTTAAAGTGTTAATATTACCCTTAAATGATTTTTAAAACATTTAAAATCATTTTTAAACAATTCCCATTAATATTAATATATTAAGGTATTATTCACTAAAATATTAAAATTCATTTATAGTTACTTAAAATATTTTTAAACCATTTATATCCTTTTTAAATGATTTTTAAATCAATAAAACTATTTTAAAACTATTTATTTAATCTAATATTATTAATATTAAATAATTAATGAAATTTATCTCAAAATATTAAAAGTTATGTTTTATAACTTAAAATATCTTTAAACTCTTTATTTTCATTTAGAATGATTTTTATAATATTAAAATTATTTTTAAACTAATTTATTTAATATAATTATTAAATAAATCTTATATCATTAATATTAGCTAATTAATGAAATTTACTTTAAAATATTGTAAGTTACATTTTATAACTTAAAATATTATTAAATACCTATTATCATTTAAAATGATTTTAATATAATAAAATCATTTTTGTTAATTTATTTAGTGCATTTATCAAATAAATAATATTCAAATAATTACTAATATTTATGGAAAATATGCCAAATTATTAAAAGTTAATGTTTATGACTTAAAATAATTTTTAAAACCGATTTTATAATTTCGAATTTATTTACTATTTTTAAATGATTTTTAGAATTTATTTCTATTTTAAATCATTTTCCTAAAATTAGAAAATAAAATAATAGGAACTGTCATATAAGTTATAAGCGACATTTTGTCTGTCATTTGGGTGTTCTTGAGCTCAAGAACACTGACAAGGCAGTGCTCAAGGGTCCTACTTTAACCGATCACTAAACACTGATACATTGTGATTCTGGGCAAGCTAATACTTTGATCGTGTAGTACTAGTGTACTACTACAAGACCCAACAACAATCATGAACAAACTGCATCACAATTAAAAGATCCAAGTCTTCAAAGTAGCTGTCAGGGCTGTTCTTCATTTTGTGGGTTACCCAGAAATGAAGAACAGTTCTTCTAGCCTACTTTGGGTTTCCACTACATGCTTTTCGTGTAATATTTTAGTGATCTAAGAGTTGTAGTGTGTAGATAACATGTAAATGTATAGATCTATTACATAAAACAAATCTAACCACAACACATCGAGCAGATAAGGTCCGGTCAAACCATGTCAGGCAACACATTCATATGTTTTCTGGGTTACCCAGAAAACAGAAAACGTGTTCGTCTTGGCTAGTTTGACCGGCTGCTAAGTCCAATGTATTTATCATTTAGGCGATATTAAGGCATGGTTATAGAGTTAATACTACAGGCTACAAGCTGGATACAACAACATCAACAACCAACATCAAACCAGACAGATCTAAGCAATTGAAAACGTTGTCAGACCACTGCCTAAACTTTCTGGGTTACCCAAAAAATTAAGCTTAACGGTCAATGAGGTTTGACCAATTACTACGATTGATATGAGGCTTTATAAGGTTCGAATGTGCTTTAAACTTGTAGTACTCATAACATACTATAATCTAGATACCAATATTCATCCTAACAACGTTCCAGAAACCAAATCAAGGCTTCATTAAAGTCACGGCGAACACGTTCTTCGCTTTTAAGTTACCCGTAAAACTTAGTTCGTGTTCGGTCAACGAACTTTGACCGTGAATAACTTTTGATCTACATATGAAATGATCATGAACCGACTTGCAGATTACAAAAAACATTACAGACTACAACTTCAAACCTTTAAATCACCAAAATAATAAACGAGCACAGATCTACAAGGCCTGACATTCACTGTCAGACCACAAAAATAAAATTTCCAGCTTTTGTAAAAACTTAGATTCGAGCATATAGATGTTATGGATCCACTATTTAGCAACCCAGATCATCTATATGGACTACAAACAACATGTTTAACACACAAAAACTAACATCTAACATGGAATCAAAGATCAAATTTTAGGTTTAGGGTTTTACCTTTCTATGAACCAATTCTTGATTCTAACTTCTGATTTGCTATAAGTGTTAGTGGGGCTACTTTTGGGGACTGAAATGCTCAAGAAATTCGTGGGTTATAGAGAGAGAAGCTTGGTGGTGTGTTTGTGACCAATTGGGACAAAATTATGAACTTTCCTCTCTCTGAATCTATATATAATTTGATGCAAGGACCATGGCTGATCATGAGGGCAGGTTGTGGGCTGATTAAAGGCTATACTAGACCACATGGCTAGTTAGAGTTGGCCACCAACCACCTACTAGGTCTAGATCTACACTCCACCTTAATAAAATATTAAAAATGGCATTTTGGTCATTTGGTTTTTACTTTTAGTGGCAATATTGACATTTTATCTCACCCATTAGGGTTTAACCCTAGAGCTCCAAAAGTCCAAGTTCTAGAATTTTGAGATTAGGGCTAAAATGGAAATCTTAGTTTCTAAAAATGTGAATTAGGGTTTTCTAATTAAATTAGGTTTACTAATTACCTAGGATTTATAAATTAGGCTTTATAATATACTAATTACCATTAACCTTGCTAAATTAATAATTAGGGTTTACAATTTAGCAATTAAGGTTCTAATTTAGTAATTAGGGTTTCTAAATATATATTAATTAGGGTTTACCTAATTAACATTAAGTATAATAATTTCCACAAATTACATTACACAATAACTTAACAAATCTTATAGTCATAATTGACCCATGTATTATAGTTTATCAATAATGCTAGGGTTTTGCATTGTGTTACTATAATTGTTCCACACATTAACATTACACACATATCAAGCATATTTATATTACTAAAATATAATTAATATTATATTAATATTCTCATTCCGTATTCAAAATCCGTAATTAGGGTTTTGAATCAATATCCCACATAACCTTTATATAAAATATTTATTAATTAAGTTAAAATAATTAACTTAACTAATATAATAAAATACATATCATAATAATTATCCTTATAATCATATCATATATATAAAAATCATATTTTCATGGAAAATAAATAATAATTATTTTATTACAAAATTAATTTATAATAAGAATATAACCTATACTTATCAATGATTCTTAAAAGAATTTATTTATAATTATTCATATAATAAATAAGTTTTATTTGTCACATAAATACCTAGACTTTTTTTTTGCATATAATCCCACCTTTATATATAAAAAAAATTAAATGCAAAATTTATTATTTAATTATTTTAAAAATACTGGGTATTACAAGATCACTTACGTGGCCATTTATTTGCTTTTATACATATATATATATATATATATATATATATATATATATATATATATATTTATTACATTTTGTCCTCTTTTAGTTTACTATATATATATATATTGTATATATATATATATATATGTGTGTGTGTGTGTGTGTGTGTGTGTGTGTTATTTATGACTTTTATATATATATATATATATATATAGTCATTTACAACTTTCATACAAATCTGCTACATCATGCGAGCCTAGGAATCATGTGATCACAGATTCAGTCTCCTGAATATAAATTTGGTTCCTGTAATGGACATTTTCAGCTTTAACTAGCTTGTAAATTATTCACGGTGTTTGAATTTCCTAAGACGGCTCTCATGCCCACAAGGAGTTCGGCACTGCTTTTTATCTTATTTTCTCGAAGATGCTTCGCATCTCCAAAATAAAAGCAATCAAGCCGAACAAATAATAAAATGGAAGTATCAAAGGCCTCAATTACTATTGAGCACAAGGGTTTGAAAAACCTCTTTTACAAAACATCACTGCTATATCTTGTTAAAACTGAACTTTTATACAAAATTCAAACCCTTTGTATATAGGTGCAAACGAGGCATATCACTACTTTTAGATAATTGCACATTGATCTACACACACACACATTCAGATAATGGTTTAAATTGAAAAGTGGTGGTCATCGTGTTACAACGGATGTCGGAGGGTGCCTAAAACCTTCCCTCCGCATAATCAAGCCCCCGGACCCTAACGAATCTCGGTTTCACAGACCAGTCAAATAGTGTCACATCACTAGGTCAATGTGCAAACCTTTTCTCGGTTGAGTTGGTGCAACCATTTAAAAATACCAACTGGTGACTCTTACAGTCCCAATCATCGACATATACATGTCGGACCTTTTCACAACTTGTTTTTTCAAACAAGTCTCACCTAACATGAGAACATCAAAAGACAAGAACAGAAAAGGGACAGATAAAAATCCCGACGTCGACAGGTGGCGACTCTGCTGGGGACATCTAGTAAAAGGGCTTAAGTCGTTATCAAAGCTTTTCAAAACATTTATCTGCTTGTGTGTGGATGTTGCATTTTCATTTGTATGAATGTGTATTAATGCATTTATTTACTACACTTAGTGCTTCGCACCATATCTGCTTGTGATATTAGTGCTTCGCACATGTCATCATTTCCATACGGTGAGACACGTTGTATATGAATGTATGTTGTGTGGTTCCTCCACTAGGAGGCTATCCTCTCGGTGTTTGATTACTTGACTCGTATGAAGACTAATTCCAACGAGGCTCAGGAAAGGCACCACCCAGATTCTCTCCAGTTGAAAGACCGAATTAACTTCACGTCAAGTAAATTGCGATAATTTGGGAACCTTCATGCCAAAAAGCCGCGAGAGTAGCCTAAGATAGGTCAGCCTCTGAGAAACCAAACGCGGAGGAAAGTCTCTTCATACTTTCCCATTTCAATTACTTATAATTACAATTACCTGTAATTTTATTTCCATGTCAATCTCAATGTAATGGAAAATATAAAGGAATATGTGTACATGCATTCCCTTTTATATCAAAATTTGCCATGCTATCTTGTCATACAATTAGCTGACATCCATTTCGCAGGATAATACTCCTAAAACGGACACATCACATTAGCATGTAACATTTCTACATTCCCTAAGACTAAACTATATAAGTCTTTTTGTATGGAAATAATTGGTCCAGTAACCCGTTCAAAATCCAAAAAAAGGTAGTAAGCCTACAGCCAAGCATGGCTACATCTAGCCAGTCTAATCCTACTCATGTCTCTCGCGAGGAGTTCGAAGGATTAAGTAACCAGATTACAGAGTTGGATGTTCTGCTTAAAGAACTACATAAATCCACTCAAGGTCCACAAATACCCATACATACATAATCCTCTGCACATGGAGGAACTCAGGGACCATACAAAGAAATTCATGTACAAAACCAACAAAACCCCTGAAACCACCCATCTCAAAGAAGATCCAGACACCGGTGATATCAGGAAGAAAGTCTTACAAATGGAAGAGACCATTCGCTCTATCAAAGGGATAGGAGCACATGGGAGTGTTTTATATACAAACCTTTATATCTTCCCTGGGGTTCATTATCCAGAGAAATTCAAGACTTCTGATTTTGAAAAGTATGATGGATTGGGAGATCCTTAAACACATTTAAAAGTATAAATTGGAGAGCTCGGATCTTATGCCAAGGATGAAAATCTCAAAATGCAGCTATTTCAGAAAAGTCTGACTGGAGAAGCCAGATCATGGTATACCAGAGTAGACAACTCAAAGATTCATAGCTGGGAGGAGCTAGCTCATGCTTTCCTCAGTCAGTACAGTTTCCAAACTTAGATGGCTCCTGACCGGTACCAAATTACCAAGGTCAAGAAAAAGGATAGTTAGTCTTTCAGAGAGTATGCCCAAAGATGGAGGCGTCTGTCTGCTCCAGTTATTCCATCTATGACTGAGTTTGAAATGGTGATGACCTTCATAGATATTCAAGAAGATCCCTTCTATGAGAGAGTTTTAGCTGGCATAGGCAAGCTCTTCTCTGAAATGATCAAACATGGAGAAACGGTTGAGATGGGATTGAAGTCTGGAAAGATTCAAGACCTTGCCGCTCTCAAAGCTGTAGCTAAGCACATTCAATCTAGAAGTTATGGAAACAACCCCCGGAGAGTCCATAAGAAGAAAGAAGAAGATGTTTCCTTGATACTACAAGGGCAAAAAGGCAGTCAGAGCATGCCTATTCAAAGGAAAAACTACTCCCCTTTTCAAGCACAGTCTTCAAACCCTCCATTGCGAAAAGGTGGAGAAGTCAGACACACTCGAGTGTTCACACCCTTAAGGGACTCACTCGAGAACATTCTCAATCTTCTGACAACTTAGAAGAAAATTACCCATCTTTTTCCATCAGCTAACCCAAGCGGGAAGGGTTTCAATGCTAACAGGAAGTGTGTTTATCATGCTGGAGCTCCAGGCCATGACACTCAGGATTGCTGGGCCTTGAAGCATAAAATCCATGATTTAATTGACAATGCTGAGATCGTGGTTGTGACGAACGAGATTTTTGTAATTTAATTTTAATATTTATTGAATTAAATAAACATTGTTCAATGATTTAATTATTGGATTACATAATTAATTAATGAAATTGTGGTAGATTAATTTAATTATATATGTTATATTTATTAAATTAATGTGGAGAATTTTTATTATTCAAATTATGTAATTATGTGAACTTATTGAATTAAATAAAATATTTAATAAGCATAATGTTATTTTAATTAATTTAATAATTAATTAAGAGGTTTAATAATTTGACATAATTAATAGAGGAGAAAATTAATTATGTGACTATGTGAATTAATGAGAAATTACTATATTTTATTTAAATTAAAGTAAATAAGATATTTGATTTATTGTATAAATGGGTGTGACATTATTAACCATAGTATAAAGGATTTATTAAATTAAATGATTTTGAGCCATTTAAGGCTTGCCAAACGCAGCCTTATGGGGAGTTGGGAGCAGTTAACCCATGATTGGGTTAACTGACCACACAATGTCAGTTCTCTCATTATATGCGCCTTCTTATTCTGTCATTTTTTTTTTCTAAGTCTGAAAAACTATTCAGAGAGAAATTGATAATTTTGAGAGAATTTGTGAGTGTATGATTGATCAAGTAACCGAGAAAGGATCATCAAGGATCATCTCCTCTAATCTACACTTTATACTCTGGGTAATTCCTTTAACCCAAATTCTAATTCTACGTTGTTTAAGTTTTATAAGAAAAAGACTTTTAAATTCTGTAAAACCTATGTAATTGGAAAAAGGGTAGTGATTATGTGTTATATATGTTGTAAGATGTTATTACAACATGTTTTTACTATATATTATAGATTCCATATCATTAGTTTCATAAAAATATGACGTATATTGTTGCTACAAAATTACAAGAGTATAGAAATATGGCCATATGACCCTTACTCACAAATTTAATACGTCAAACATATATTGTCTCATAAATTTTACACTTGTATATAATTATGCATGTTAAAATGAAGGAAACAAGCTTTAAATGAACAGATTCGGTGTTATAACAAACCCGTAGTGTTGATTTTCATGTTTTGTGTTCAAAACTTTCGAAAACATCATGAACAGTAAATTATATGCTTTGATTATGCAAATTATATGTTATAACATGTTAAATCATGCTAGAAGGGTTGAGTAGTATATATATGTGTATTACAGTGTTTGGGTATGTCTATTTTCGTGTAAGAATAAATTAATTGGAGGTTTTGGCCATGTTCTACAATTTTCGCGAATTACAGAACAATTATCGGTTCATCAGCCATTCCCACCCAACGCTTCTTAAGACACGTGTTGCAGTCATGAAAGGCCGAAATGTCATAGCCTTAATAATAATAAAGCCTATCGGTGGCCAATAGCACCTCCACTGCGAAATGTCCGTAATCAATTTTTTTAAAGTGTTCAAGTCCATGAATGTGATATTAACCAAATCTAATGAACATAAAAATATGTTAGAAGTATAATGAGATGTTAAAATAGATTCTTAACATGTCAATAACTCATTTACGTGTGAATTGAATTATTAAACGCATAGTTAACTTATTGTTCGTGAAGTGTATATTATATAACTATAAGTGTGGTAATTTAACTAAGTATAGTCATAACCAAAGTTTAGACCAAAAAATGAACTTTTGATGACTAGTTACATTATAATTAACTGGAGTTGTGAATGGAAATGATATGTAGGATTAAATCGAAGAACGTGTATAATTAGCGTGTAATCTACGCACGAGGCAAGTTTCCTAACCCTACTTGTTATCATTATTCAAGTTTATAAATTACCTCGAGAAAATTCTCGTTATTATCAGATCAAGTTCAATTTGTTATATTAAAGATTAATTATCTTTTCAAAGTATGATTTTGTTATACAATACTTGTCCTATTGTATACCTCTTGAGATTGTTATTCAATTTAAATATCATTTATTGTTGAACTTTGTTAGACTAGCGAACTTATTTGATTCGACAAGTCCATAGTTGATGAACGTTCTAAATTTCAGAACTCTTATTGATTTATCCAAACCAAACTTCCTTTGGTGCGGACTCTAATATCAAACTGAGATGAACAACCCTGTATAGGGATTTCTTATGCGTTAGCGTTAAGATATTGTGCACAGTATGGTACTAAGGGATGATCCCCCTAAGTACGAGTAGAAGAGTCTATAGTCTTATGACTGTTAAATGTTTCAAGTATAACCATTGATAACCTAGGACATAGTTCAAGGTCTTATGACCCTCAGAAATCTTTTGAATTCTTGTTATTCATTCTTGATTCAAAAGTCAAGTTTTCTTATTTCAGAAGCCATTGATTCAATCGCATGTTATTATTTTATTATTATATTATTATACTTGTGGCAATTGTGCTCACTCTTGCGTAATAATAACATTGCAGTTAAGAACGAAAGGTCCGACGAGCCTTCTACTAGCGAAGGCAAGGGCAAGATTAACAAGTGATGAAGACTTGTTGTTTTATGTGATGATGTATTTCTGTTTTAGACTTATGTTAATGATGTGTAAGATGATTAAATGTTTATGTTTCTGCAGTTAAGATTTAAGGTTAGTATGACCTGCGATTTATGTACTATTATGATGTAACTCCTTAAGGAGAGGATTTATTTCTATCTATTAATTCTTTTATTTAGTATGGGTAGATAGACATATGATGTTTGTATAGTGAACACCAAATCATGTGGGAAATAAAGTACCCGAATTTGGGGGTGTCACAGGTTGGTATCAAAGCTGTAGGTTATGAACCTTAGGTGGGGGAAACAACCTTAGGTAGTAGCCTTATAGGAGATCGAGAACATAGTGGTGGTAAACTCTTATTGTAGACACTCGAAATTTTCTGTACTACTGTCACTAACATTGCAGGAGGACAGATTCGTCTTTTAAGAGAGAACCCTGAAAGACAATCCAAATCCATACCGGATACTACCGGATGTTCGGCATCAACCCCGTGTCGCAATCTGGGAGTAACAATTCCAACCTCAGAGATAACCCCGAGGCCTGCAGATACATTATCGGAACACACACCGGAGAAGACCGATTAATCTTGGAGACAACCCCGAGGTATCCAGTCTCAGTCCCAATCATGGGAATAGCCGCCAACCTTGGTGATAACCCCAAGGAATACAGTTTTGGCGATAACCCCGGAAATGCTTGTTTCAAATGCGACCAGCTTCAATCTCGGAGCTCAAAACAAGATGCACTGTACCAACCCAGCAATAACATCGAGAAGACAGGCACACCTCAAAGGTGACAATGAGGACCTTCAAGAAATGCAAAGCAAATTCAATCTCAAATAAGTTCGAGCAACGCCTCATGACGTCCCAATCCGGCGATAACACCGGTGACGGACAACATCGTCATCTCGTCAACACGATGCCATGTCACGTCATCTTAACATCGTTATGCAACAATGTTCCACAAGACTAACCAATCCCGAGTGACTATTGTGCGGGGTAACGGATGAAAGTTGAAGCTTGAAGACCGGAGGGCATCATCCCATCTTCAATGACTTCGTACAAACTCTAATCCCATGTCATCGCATAACTCTCGACAACCAAGGCTGATCCGAAATAGGTCATGTATATCACAAACGGATGCCTGGATTGCACTTCTGAAAGTTCGAGTGGACATTACAAAGGCTCGAGTGCATGTACTTCGAGACGACTTCGACCTAAAAACCCGGGCCCACCCAAAGTTGCCTCTCCGGTACACCTACTACTCACCAGTAGTACACCTCATGGCTAAATTGCCTATAAATAGAGGGCTTGGGCTGCCCATTTTGTAAGAGAAAAAGGCGAGGAAGCCCTGCCTAATTTGCTTTGCACTCACCTCATGCAGTGTACTTTCCCCTTTTAAACACCCGTGAGCTCATATATAGCCCTTTTGTATCTACAAAAGTCAGTGTTTACCCACTCTAAAGATATAGAAGTCTTCTTTGCGCTAAATGTAAGCCTTCTCACACACTTTAGAGTCTTTCTTCATCATCTCTGCACACACCCTTCTACACGCTGAGTCGTGTGTTGCTTGCTTTTGCAAGAACTTCTATCTCAGTAGTTTCATGTTTAGTCTATATATATATATATATATATATATATATTATATATATATATTACTAACATTATCGAAAGTGATGCCTCGATTGAGCCTGCACTTCTATGCCCGAGCGCTTATTTGCTTTATATATATATATATATATATATATATATATATATATATATATATATATATATATATATATATATTATACTATATATATGTGTCAAACTCGATGAGCCCGATTTTACATCCGTATATATATATATTATATATATATATATATATATATATATATATATATATAACCGTGGTTGACTCTCTCGCTCGATGAGCCTCGGATTTTATATCCTATATGCTTATATGCTTATATATATTATATATATATATATATATATATATATATATATATATATATATATATATATATATTAACTGTTGTCGAACTCGCTCGATGAGCCCGGATTTTACATCCTGATTTTACATCCTATACGTATATATATATATATATATATATATATATATATATATATATATATATATATTCGCCCCGCCTGGAGTTTCTTTTGTGGCAGTTGATCGCTTTTACAGTTTTATTTACATTTTGTCCCGCTCGAGTTCCTTCGTTGGGTGGCTGACCATATTTACAACTTTTTATTTACGTTTTCATCCCACCTGGAGTTTCCTCCATGGCGGTTGATAGCTTTTAACAGCTTTATTTACATTTTCTGATTCCCCATGGAGGTGCTTCATGGTTGGTGATCATGTTTGTATATATATATATTTACAGCTTTTTTATATATACCTGCTTACTGCTTTCATATAAATTGCAGATCTCAGTATACCTAGGAATCATGTGATCACAGATTCATCCCATCGATCTAGATTCGGCCCTCGTGATGGACATTTTCAAATGTAGTTAGCCTTTGTAAATTATTCTCATGTGTCTAAATTTCCTCGATGGTTTCCATACCCACGAGGAAGTTGGCATTATTTTGTACATTATTTTCGCATTTGATGCCTCACATCCGGCAAAATAAAATCAACCAAGCCGATCACTTAATAAAATGGGAGTGTAAAAGGTCTCAATTACTATTGAGCATTAGGGTTTGAAAACCTTTTTTATAAAACATCATTGCTATATCTTGCTAAAAACTGAATTTTTACATAAATTCAAACCCTGTGTATATAGGTGCGAACGAGGCCTCGCACTACTTCCAAATAACAAGACATTGACCCACACACACACATTCGTATAATAGTTTCTTGAAAAGAGGCGGTCACCGTGGTAACACGGATGTTCTGGGGTGCCTAACACCTTCCCTCCGCATAACCAAGTCCCTCGACCCTAATGAATCTTGGTTTCACCGAATTGCTGCTTAGCAAAGGTCACATCACCGGGTCAATGTGCAAACCTTTTCTGGGTTGTGTTGGTACAACCATTTAAAAACCAACTGGCACTCTTTAATAGTCCATCGTCGACATTATACATGTCGAACCTTTTCACTTGTTTTTTTCAAACAAATCTCACCTAAAATGAGAACACCAAAGAACAAGTAACTGAAAGGACATCTAAAAATCCCGACGCCGACAAGTGGCGACTCATTGGGACTCCAAAGAAGAGGACTTAAGCCGCTATTACAATCTTTTCAAAACTATTTTCCGCTTGTGTGTGGATGTTGCATTTACATTTGATGAATGTGTACGAATGCATTTCCTTATTCGCACTTAGTGCTTCGCACTATAAGTTCGCAGGATATTATTAGTGCTTCGCATCATATCTCGCTTGGATATTAGTGCTTCGTACATGTCATCATTTTCATACGGCGGAGACGCGATGTATGTGAATGTATGTTGTGTGGTCCCTCCACCAGAGGCTATCCTGTCGTTGTTTGATTATCGGACTCGTGAGAAGACTAATTCTCCGAGGCTCGTGAAAGGCACCACCCAAATTCGCCCCAGTTGAAAGACCTGGATTAACTTCCCGCAAGTAGATTACGATGATTTGGGAACCTTCATGCCAAAAAGCCATGAGAGTAACCTAAGATAGGTCACCTCCGATAAACCCAAAACGGAGGAAAGTCTCTTCATGCTCTCATTTCAAATTACTTGTAAACAAAATTACTTGTAATTACATTCCATATCTATCTCCATGTAATGAGAAATATGAAGAAATGTGTACACATACATATTTTAAAAACATGCTACAAACAAATGACATCCGCTTTTGCAGATAAAATTCCTAAAATAGACACATCACATAGCATGTTATTATACACATTCCCTAAAGACTAAACTATGCAAGTTTTTCAGTAGGAATCAATCGGACCTACTACCCGCTCAAAATCCAAAAAGGCAACAGCCTCTAAATCAATCATGTCGCTATCCGACCAGATCAACTTAATCCAGCTTTCAAAAGAATTCGACTTGATTAAGCAAACAAATTACGATTTGGTCTGTTTCTACTCAAAGAATTACACCACCTAATCAGGGTCCAAAATACCCAGACATGCCAATCCTCCACACAAGGAGGAATCTCGGCCATTACCATACCGAAACTACAAATGATACGATCAACAAAACTCATGATGCTTCCCCATCCCACCGAGATCCGCATAATCGGTGACATCAAAAAGAAAGTCCTCCAAATGGAAGAGACCCTTCACGCTATCAAAGGAATTGAAACACACGGAGTGTTTCATATGTCGATCTCGTGTATTTTTCCCGGTGTTCATTATCCGTAAAAAATTTAAAACTCCCGACTTTGAAAAATACGACGGTTAGAGATCCTTACACACATTTAAAGGTGTTTATTGGAGAACTTGGATCTTATGCAGAGGACGAAAAGCTTAGAATGTAATTGTTCCAAAAAAGTCTAACCGAGAAGCCCTACTGTGGTACACAAGATTAGACAATTCAAAGATCCATAGTCGGGAAGAGCTAGCACATTCTTTTCTCACTCAATACAACTTTTCAAACTCGGATGGCCCTCGACGCCAGATCAAATTACCAAGATCAAGAAACAAATTTAACGAGTCTTTCGTAGAGTATGCTCAAAGGTGGAGACGCTGGGTCGCCCAAGTTAGTCCTTCCATGACATGTAATCGAAATGGTCATGACTTTCATGTACATACAAGAAGCTCCTTTCTATGAGAGAGAGTTTTATCCGACATCGGCAAACCATTTTCTCTAAATGGTCAAACATGGGGAGATGGCTGAGATGGGATTGAAGCCCGAAAAGATTCAAGACCTAGCTGCACTCAAAGCTGTTACTGATCACATCCAATCTGGAAATTATGGGAACAACCCCCAGAGGGTCCATAAAAAGAATGAAGAAGATGTTTCCCTGATACTAGAGGGGCAAAAAGGTAATTAGACATGCCTATTCAAAGGAGAAATTACACTCCCTTTCGAGCACAGTTTGTAAACCCTCCAATACCAAAAGGTGGAGAAGTCAAACGCCCTCGAGTGCTTACACCCTTAGGGGATACCTCTCGAACATTTTAAATCTTCCGACAACACGTAAGAAAATTACATCTTCTTCCACCAACCAAATTTCTAATGGACGGGGTTTCAATGCTACTAGAAATGTGTTTATCATGTCAGGGGGCACCGGACATGATATCAGATTGTTGGTCCTTGAAACACAAGACCCAGGACCTAATAGACAACGGAGAGATCGTGGTCACCAAACCGATCACCTTTCATGTTCAAGACAACCCTCTTCCTCAACACAAAGAAGAAGAGGTCAACATAATTAATTGGAGTAATGGACAGAGTTCCAATTTCAACCGTGAATCTTCCCAGCATCCTCAAAGACTATGATGACAGATGGATTATGCCAAGTTCCAGCTCACAATGGAACGAAAGATGAAAGCTCTTCGCAAGAAAATCGAAAGCAATCAAGTAATCGGTGACTTATCAAAGATCAAATGACTCGCCAATTAATCATCCAGAGCATGCCGGTCTCCCTACCTATTGTCATGAATATTCCTCATCACTTTCGTAAAAATGAAATGCCGGAAGACAAAGTGACAAAGAGAGCAAATGCCAAAGCCCGCGGATTTCGCCAACAAAAGGGAATTCACCTATCCGGGCCAACCTATGGAGGAAATCCTTCATATGTTAATCAACGAAGGAAGGATCGCCCTTCTACCTCCAATCAACCCCCATTTAGACTTGCAGTACAACTCGATGGAGTGTGTCAATATCATTCCCACCTCATGCACACACAGACAGAAGAGTGCTGGGCACTCCGCCACCTTATTCAAAATCTAATCGACAGTGGTGTCCTGCGCCTAACGGACAACGATACTGTGTTAAGTGCAAGTGAGAATGCAAGACCTACTAAGTGGAAAAGTGTGGTAGCAATATATCCACCAAACCGATGGGATTAATACATTACTCACAACGCCAACAATTCAACTCAAGGGAGGCAACAATCCTTTGAAAGTGGCCGCTCCCGAGCTAATCAATTTATCGTACAGAGCACAATATCCTATTGTTAGCTTGCGCACAGTTCTGTGGAATTATGGAGAAGGTGAAAGATCCACCACACATACAACTGCCTATGTTGTCGAAGAAAATCCACCAGATCTTCCCCACCGGTGATGAAGCCCACCACCAAATCAAAGGGAAAATACCCATGGAGAAGATTGAAAATTCCTCCGCACACGTGGGTCATAATGAAGCTACGGTGGTTTTAAGCTTGAAAGAAGCTCCACAACAAATATCAATTTTGGACTTGGTCCTAACTTCCGAGAATCACCCAAGGTCTTGTTAAAGGTTTTAGAAGAAGCTTCATCTCCCAACATCGCGGATACGGAAAAGTTTCAACATCCGGTTGATCACATTTTCAACAACAATGTGATATCCTTCATCGATGATGACATACCACCAAGGACCCGGCCATTGCAAGCCATTTTCATGGCCTTTGTCCTCCTGATATATGGTAGTCGAGTCTTAATAGATGGAGGTTCCTCTCTCAATATCCGCCCATACGCTACCTTGGTGAAGATGAATATCAATCTCAACCGAATTCGAGTAGCCATACTATCATCAAAGCTTTTGATGGAGCCCGCAAAATTCGGCGGAGTAATTGAGCCGCCAATCAAATTGGTCCTCACACATTCTCGATCTTTCCATGTGCTCAAGATAGATTCGGATACAACCTCGCTTCTGGGACGACACTATGGATTCATATGGTCAAGCGCCCCTCCACCCTTCATCAACAATTGAAATACATTATCAACAATAGCTCGGTCACGGCCAACACTTAACCGTAGAGTATCCTCAACACGGGACATACCGCTCATCAATGCCAATGCGGATGTTGAACCCGCCGGCCTTTCATGCTTTGAAATAAGCAATACCCAATACCATGCTATTGGAACGCCATTGCTCAAACCCAAGATTTCGCCAAGTAATGCTCTGCTACTCAAGAAATGTTGTCATTGGGTCATAAACCGACAAGGTCAGGGTAAAGATTGCTGTGGTATCAAATACCCAATTCGATTAACCAAGAAAATTGAACAAATTGGCTAGGCTATTCGCCAGCTTCTAGTCACAGAATCCTCATAAGCATCAAGAAATTCCTTCAAATTTCAACTATGCGGCGCTTATCTTCGCCTTCAAACTCGAAAGTCCGCACAACCTCCTCAGAAGGTGCCACCAATGTAATGGCTATGTTATTTCCCAAGCCGGCACCGAAAGAAAGAGAAAGAAATCTTTGTTCCAAATCCCGCAGTGGAAGAAGAGGAACGAAGAATCAAGCAAGACGTCATACGGATGATGTCCGTATACGATCATCGCTCATGATGAACATACCAACAGATAC